>MUZC01004504.1:149636-162477 GCA_002072015.1 Radix auricularia | reverse complement strand
AATAATAGGCAGCGTTCAAGTCAAATTCAGGGGACTAGGGTTACTCGCGGCCAGAGTTGCCCTATTGGTCCATCGCCCTGCCCCTTACCGGTATCCAGGTTAAGGAATGTGAATGATACGTCCGTCAAGAGGTGTGATAAATTCAAACCTCTTGCTAGAGTCGAGACAAAGGCGACAATTCGACAGGAGCGGGAGGAAGGTGTCATCACGACAAGAGAAGCAACTCGCTCGTTTAAGGTCGGTGACAAAATTCAATTGTCCGACTCCGTCAACCAAGCGTGTCGGGATAACAGAAATCATCATGTCATCACGACAAGAGCAGCAACTCGCTCGTTTAAGGTCGGTGACCAAATTCAATTGTCCGACTCCGTCAACCAAGCGTGTCGGGATAACAGAAATCATCGTAATCAGTTCGTTATCACCAGGAGATTCAATGATAATTTGTTCGAAATAAGACGAGAAGGGCAGACAATGAAAATCATTCATCTTGAGGGATATGCCAGTATGAAACACGATGACACTTATCCGCCAAAGTTGAAGATTATGAACAATTCGTGTGATAGACGACAGACGAGGAGAGTGTGCTAAAATCTAGATTATTCAAATGAACATTGAAATTACACTATCTGAATTATTGAGATAACTATTTTGGTTAGTCATTTAATGCTATCACTTGAATTTCTGAAATATGTTTTGCTACCTTATGCTATTATTTGATTTTGGATGATGATTTGACATTGCGTTTTGTTTGTGTAATGCTGTTACATGAACAAGTTGATGTATTGAATTGTTGTGCTTGGTTTGTCTCATGATATGATTTTGTGACATATTGATAAAATGGCTATGGGAGGGAGCCCGGAATGGACTAACGCTCGGAGCGAGACTGACTGAGGGACACACGGATAGATAGACACGCAGGGAGAAAGAAGAGTTATTAAGGAGGAGGCAGAGGTAGTGAGAGGCATATGTAGAGAGATGCACGAATAATGAATGTACTGAAGTTAAGAGATTAAAAGTAATGAAGTGTACATTCTGCCTTGGTGTTTAGTGTTTAAAGAGTAATTAACAAAGTGTGTGAAGAGCAGAATAACAGTGAGAGTAGAGAAGGAAAGATAAACAATAGAACAACCAACGGATCTTCACAATATTAAATAATCATGGCTGAATCATTCCAACATGGTATCCACATGGATATTTAAATAATCATGGCTGAATCATTCCAACATGATATCCACATGGATATAAAATAATCATGGCTGAATCACTCCAACCCGATATCCACACGGATTTTAAATAATCATTGTTGAACCATTCCAACCCGACATCCTGTGGCAGTATGTTTGAGGCAGTTTGTTTCTGTTGGCTCACCACCAGTCACCTTCAGCTCTATAAAAGAGATCTTTAAGTGGCGTATACACAATACATCAACGTTCTTCACAAGTAATAACCAGTGGCGTAGTTATGGGAGGGGAAAAGTGGGTCACAATCGGAAAGTCCCCAGGGCCCCTCAAGTGGGGGCCCCCAAAGGAGTGTCCGAGAATTTTTTTACATTAAATATTATGCCATCGGTCAAAATGCAGCTGGACTAGAAATACTGTCTACATTTGACAAGAGGGACTAGAAATACTGTCTACATTTGACAAGAGGGACTAGACATACTGTCTACATTTGACAAGAGGGACTAGAAATACTGTCTACATTTGACAAGAGGGACTAGAAGTGCTGCCGATAAAGTTGATTCACAATTTTTTTAATGATAAATTGTTCATATGTCTTTTTGTTTGTAAGCTACACAATTCTATCAACAAACTCAACATTTAATAATAATAATAATAAAATGATGATTTATATAGCGCTGTATCCCAGCAAGGAGCCAGGCTCACAGCGCTTTACATGGAAACAAAAATACATATATAAATAAAAAGAAACATTCATAGCATATTAACTACATAAATATCAATACGGTATACTCAATACATCAGCTACGCTAATTAATTACAGAAATGTGGTTTTATTATTTAACTTGTTACACAATTCTATCAACAAACTAAACATTTAACAATTATATCACTAAGCCCACCGTTTGACAGCCTACACAAGTTTATCACTAAGCCCACCATTTGACAGCCTACACAAGTTTATCACTAAGCCCACCGTTTGACAGCCTACACAAGTTTATCACTAAGCCCACCATTTGACAGCCTACACAAGTTTATCACTAAGCCCACCATTTGACGGGCTACACAAGTTTATCACTAAGCCCACCATTTGACGGGCTACACAAGTTTATCACTAAGCCCACCATTTGGCGGGCTACACAAGTTTATCACTAAGCCCACCATTTGACGGGCTACACAAGTTTATCACTAAGCCCACCATTTGACGGCTACACAAGTTTATCACTAAACATTCATTGAAGTTAAGGTTTGCCGGAAACGGTATAAAATGACACGCCAATTACGTTCTTATTCCTTATTAAGGGGACATAATTGAGCAATTTTAGATTTTGTAATGCACTTTAAAGAGCGGGGGTGTACGTTAAATAGCGCTTTGATACTTAAGCGCCTTAAATTCCATTCTCTATCTGGCTAATAAAATGGCGCCCTGGTCTCGCTATGAACCCCCGGAGAGCAGACGATATGAGCAGACGTCTGGCTCTATCTAAGCCGGCGGTTCTCAACCATTGTAATACCCTGGCTCAACTGGGGTGTTTGTAAGAAGAAGTCAGCAAACCATTGTATGTCAAAATATAATTTTCAGCAGTTTAGACCTACCGATGTTGAACATTTAAAAAAAAAAAATTAATTACCACGTAATACATATTTCACCGAAAGCATTTTTTATTTTATCATTACATTCATTACAGTTAATTCTCTGTGGTCATATTAGTTATGTAATTATGAAATTTAATTTCACATTATTATAAATAAGAGGTATTTTTATTTTTATAGGTATTTACATATTTATTGTTGGGGTTTACTAATTACAAGTAATTTATATTCATTGTTATTTGAATTTTTCTGAAGCTTCTGTTAAATTTAAATTATGCACGTTTAAAGAAGTAATTAAATTATTGATATCAAATTGTACAATTTAAATCCGTGTTTGCGTGAATTTGGAGCAATACAGATAGGTTACATGCAAAAATAAAAAAGTTTATCCGACTTTCCTCTATAAAGCTGTTTGAAATAAACTCTAAATTTCTTTTACACACTCTTAAAATTTTTTGTTCTTTTGTATCGTGTACGTGTTAAAAATTCATTTTCACATAAATCTGGGAAGAACAGTTGAAAAAGTTTTTAAAAAGCTCTATTTTCTCTCTCTCTCCCTCCCTCTCTTTCTCCCCCCCTCTCTCTCTTTCACTCTCACTCTCTCATGTTATATTCTCCTCTGTCGTTATCAAAAACTCGTCACTACAACAATATTCAGTCATAACTAACACAATTTTTCAGTTAAATGAGAGTAACAAAATTGTTGACCAAATTTTAGTTGAAATTTTCATAGCTCATCAGATTCATCTTTTATCTGATTTTGTTTTAGCCTTGCCAAACAATTAACAATATTGAGGATATAGGGACCCGTGGCACACTGGCCGAGAACCGCTGATGTAAGGGAAGGTATAAACCTCGTCAGTACCGGGGGGTTTTCCCCCGTGCTGTAAGAAAAATGAATGATGTCCCTTGTTTGATGACGTATACCAGCTCGCGGCTACTTATCTTGTTTATTTCCCGCTTGGTTTACGACAACTTTTTAGCTGAATTATAAATATTTACTCCGTTCTGTGTCATGTAGATAACAAATAAATATCTGAACAAAATAACGTTATAATGCTAAGATAAGTCAATACAAAAAAATTAGTGTAAAATTAAACACTTACATTACATTTATAGATCTGTATCATAAAAAGAAATTTATAAATAATTTTATACAAAAATTATTTCTTTTCACTTTTAAATATTATAAATGCCTTTAAACAGCTCTAAAAATAAAAAAAATAAAAATTTAATTTGATTTTATTCTTTTAAAAACAGTTTCGCGAATCCCTCCATTTGTTTCTTTGGCCGATTGTCATCAATGTTCTATCTACAACGGTGATGTTACATTTCTATGAAATATAAGTTTTAAAACTATGTTACAAACATCCCATCCATAAATTTTTTTTAAAATTTGCCTACAACAAAACAGAGCAGATTTTAAAGTGTGTGGAATTTTAAGCAAAAATGTAAAGAATGGAAACACGCTAATGAATATTCTAAAAATGTTAAATTTCTACACGGAATTTACCTTAGTTGAACCATTATGCAAATTAAGTAGGGTACACAACTGAAGCCCATCAACAAGACATCAGTCATACATGTGACGAGTTCTCTCATCTTACGTAGTCATTTCATAACGAAGGTTTGCCTAGCATATAGTCGAGCTAGAAGTGGCTACAGTCGAGCTACAAGTAGCTACAGTCATGCTGTAAGGGGCTACAGTCGAGCTACCAGTGGCTACAGTCATGCTATAAGTGGCTACAGTCGTGCTATAAGTGGCTATAATCGTGCTACAAGGGGCTAAAGTCGAGCTACAAGTGGCTACAGTCGAGCTACAAGTGGCTACAGTCGTGCTATAAGTGGCTACAGTCGTGCTATAAGTGGCTACAGTCGTGCTGTAAGGGGCTACAGTCGTGCTATAAGGGGCTACAGTCGTGCTATAAGTGGCTATAGTCGTGCTACAAGGGGCTACAGTCGAGCTACCAGTGGCTACAATCGAGCTGCAAGTGGCTACAGTCGTGCTGTAAGGGGCTACAGTCGTGCTATAAGGGGCTACATTCGTGCTACAAGTGGCTACAGTCGAGCTACAAGTGGCTACACTCAAGCTACAAGTGGCTACACTCAAGCTACAAGTCGCTACAGTCGAGCTACAAGTGGCTACACTCAAGCTACAAGGGGCTACAGTCGAGCTACAAGTGGCTACAGTCAAGCTATAAGTGGCTACATTCAAGCTACAAGGGGCTACAGTCGAGCTACAAGTGGCTACACTCAAGCTACAATGGAGTTACAGTCGAGCTACAAGTGGCTACAGTCAAGCTACAAGTCGCTATAGTCGAGCTACAAGTGGCTACAGTCAAGCTACAAATCGCTACAAGTGGCTACAGTCAAGCTAAAAGTGGCTACAGTCGAGCTACAAGTGGCTACAGTCGAGCTTCAAGTGGCTACAGTCAAGCTACAAGTGGCTACAGTCAAGCTACAAGTGGCTACAGTCAAGCTACAAGTGGCTACAGTCAAGCTACAAGTGGCTACAGTCGAGCTACAAGTGGCTACAATCAAGCTACAAGTGGCTACAGTCAAGCTACAAGTGGCTACATTCAAGCTACAAGTGGCTACAGTTGAGCTACAAGTGGCTACAGTCAAGCTACAAGTGGCTACAGTCAAGCTACAAGTCACTACAGTCGAGCTACAAGTGGCTACAGTCAAGCTAGAAGTGGCTACAGTCAAACTACAAGTCGCTACAGTCGAGCTACAAGTGGCTATAGTCGAGCTACAAGTGGCTACAGTCAAGCTACAAGTGGCTACAGTCAAGCTACAAGTGGCTACAGTCGAGCTACAAGTGGCTACAGTCAAGCTACAAGTGGCTACAGTCGAGCTACAAGTGGCTACAGTCAAGCTACAAGTGGCTACAGTCATGCTACAAGTGGCTACAGTCAAGCTACAAGTCGCTACAGTCGAGCTACAAGTGGCTACAGTCGAGCTACAAGTGGCTACAGTCGAGCTACAAGTGGCTACAGTCAAGCTACAAGTGGCTACAGTCGAGCTACAAGTGGCTACCATCACTCAATCACAGTTCTATGTTTGTGACAGTAGGTTAAGTCTACCATCATTCAATCACAGTCTATGTTTGTGACAGTAGGTTAAGTCTACCATCACTCAATCACAGTCTATGTTTGTGACAATAGGTTAAGTCAACCATCATTCAATGACAGTCTATGTTTGTGACAGTAGGTCAAGTCTACCATCACTCAATCACAGTTCTATGTTTGTGACAGTAGGTCAAGTCTACCATCACTCAATCACAGTTCTATGTTTGTGACAGTAGGTTAAGTCTACCATCAATCAATCACAGTCTGTGTTTGTGACAATAGGTTAAGTCTACCATCATTCAATCACAGTCTGTGTTTGTGACAATAGGTTAAGTCTACCATCACTCAATCACAGTCTATGCTCTGACATCATCATCTGACTAACTGCCACTCTTACCGACAAGACAAAGTTTAACACCAGCAGCTGACATCTGATACACGTCAGAGATACTTGGCCTTGACAAAGTTAAGTCGATAATAGGTGCTGTTGACCACCGAATGACTACCTGTCCATTTCTGTGGTCTCCTGTTTCTACTGATGGCAGCTGTCAACAACAGCTACGCGGCTTCGGGGTTAGCAAACGCATCTCACGGTCTCAATAAGAGAGGCTTTGAGGGGAGGGAAGAGAGTGGTTGGCCTAAACATACGATAGGATAATGTGGATAGAATTACCACTGACGGGTAAATGACAGGGGATAAGTGTGGGTCCATGTGTGGTATTGTCAAGTGTGGGTTCATATGTGGTATAGTCAAGTGTCGGTTAATGTGTGGTATAGTCAAGTGTGGGTTCATGTGTGGTATAGTCAAGTGTGGATAGATATGTCGTACAGTCAAGTGTGGATGGATATGTTGTATACTCAAGTGTGAATGGATATGTTGCAGTGTCAAGTGTGGATAGATATGTCGTATAGTCAAGTGTGGATGTATATGTTTTATACTCAAGTTTGGATAGACATGCGTGATTAGTGGGGATGATGATTGATGTATGTTGTATGCTTGTCTGATGTTTTTTATCATGTTTATATGATGAGTTGTGTGTGTGGTAAAATTTATTATACATTTAGTTTTCTGTTAAAATATAGAAACGTGTTTTTTGTTCCCTATAGACATTCGTTTTAAAGTTTGTTCTGTTGTTTCCTTATCCGACGTATTTATACTTTTACATTAGACTGCGAGGAACTTAATTAAATGTCATATGTGACTAGTTCATTGCAATTGTTTACAAAATGACACTGCCGTTAACCACATAATGGCCGACATGTTCAGCATACCTCATCCCCACCCATGACCTTTGACTCACGACTAGGGTGCGGTCAGTGATGACGTCATGTAGTAGGCGAGCAATGCAGCAGTGACGTCAGGCTCAAGCACTGTACATGTATTTGTTTATCTTGTGTTTCATCGTCCTCTGACTAGTAGGCTACCGTGTAGACTTGATTACTGCACTAGTTTTAACAAGAGACTTAATTACTGCACTAGTTTTATCAAGAGACTTAATTACTGCACTTGTTCTAACAAGAGCCTTAATTACTGCACTAGTTTTAACAAGAGACTTAATTACTGCACTAGTTTTATCAAGAGACTTAATTACTGCACTAGTTTGAAGAAGAGACTTAATAACTGCACTTGTTCTAACAAGAGCCTTAATCACTGCACTAGTTTTAACAAGAGACTTAATTACTGCACTAGTTTTATCAAGAGACTTAATTACTGCACTTGTTCTAACAAGAGCCTTAATTACTGCACTAGTTTGAAGAAGAGACTTAATTACTGCACTAGTTTGAAGAAGAGACTTAATTACTGCACTAGTTTTAACAAGAGACTTAATTACTCCACTAGTTTGAAGAAGAGACTTAATTACTGCACTAGTTTTAACAAGAGACTTAATTACTGCACTAGTTTTAACAAGAGACTTAATTACTGCACTAGTTTTAACAAGAGACTTAATTACTGCACTTGTTCTAACAAGAGACTTAATTACTGCACTAGTTTTAACAAGAGACTTAATTACTGCAATTGTTCTAACAAGAGACTTAATTACTGCACTAGTTTGAAGAAGAGACTTAATTACTGCACTAGTTCTAACAAGAGACTTAATTACTGCACTAGTTTGAAGAAGAGACTTGATTACTGCACTAGTTTGAAGAAGAGACTTAATTACTGCACTAGTTTTAACAAGAGACTTAATTACTGCACTTGTTTTAACAAGAGCCTTAATTACTGCACTTGTTCTAACAAGAGCCTTAATTACTGCACTTGTTCTAACAAGAGCCTTAATTACTGCACTTGTTTTAACAAGAGCCTTAATTACTGCACTTGTTCTAACCAGAGACTTAATTACTGCACTTGTTTTAACAAGATACTTAATTACTGCACTTGTTCTAACCAACTTTTGATATCTGTAACACTAACAGTCAATGGATGCTGACCTTCGCCGTCATTGCACAGACATAAACGCTTCCACATTACCAATCTTAGGTAGTCCACACACACAAAAATTAAGTATCGCATCCCCGCCCCTCTAGCCACACCTTATAAACAGTAGATACAGCAGCACACCCTTAGGCACGCCCCTATAATTTTAGAGTCACAACTAAACCTCTTTACTCACTCCCCACATACATTGAGCTAGCACGCTCAACCCACCCCCCCCCCGCACCGCACATTTCAATTTGCCACAGCCCAAACTTAGACACACCCCCACATAACCTTGAGCTACCCAGCCCCCCAGGTAGACACGCCCCACATAACATTAAGCTACCCAGCCCCCCAGGTAGGCACGCCCCAACATAACCTTGAGCTACCCTAGCCCCCCATGTAGGCACGCCCCCACATAACCTTGTGCTACCCCAGCCCCCAGGTAGGCATGCCCCACATAACCTTGAACTACCCTTGGCCCCCCAGGTAGGAACGCCCCGAAATAACCTTGAGCTACCCTAGCCCCCCAGGTGGGCACGCCCCACATTACCTGTCTATCGAGGCAGTAAGTCGTTATCATCAAGGGGCTTCGTCTTTCTCCCTTTATTGAGGGCTTCCGGCGTCTTCAGGTCAGTGACGTCACAGATCTATCAAAACGAGGCTCACATCCTGAACTAACACCAACGACATGTCTGTAATGGACTGTCTAAATGTCGTGATTGGACCGCTGCGCCCCGCGTGGCGCTATCAACTCGACTCCCCAGCCACGCCGAAGCTGGGAGACTAATAAATACGGTCCCTTGCTGACGATCCTCGCGCGTTTCACCGGGCCATCGTCTCGTCTGCTCCATCCGAATGCCAGGCCGAGGGAGGGGCGGATCGCGGGAGAATGTGACCTATGACTTTCTCTTGCAGACGAGAATACGATGTAAGTCATCTCTGGTCCCAGGGTCTCGCCCCAGCCATCGTGTGGGCGGGATGGGGCGAGAAGGCGTGGAGATGCCTTTAGATAATCTATTCAATATTTTTGTTTCCCAAAAGTCACACCCGCCTCAGCTCTAGATCACGGTGATGCGTTAAGTTGGAACAACAACGCAGTGAAACCACGCGAGGTTGACAATTTTAAGTAGCGAGCCTTGGTTTACAGCTTGTGTATCGTAGCTCAATTCTAAGCTGTCTAAGATTCCACGAGTTACGAATTTCTATTTAGATCACTGATATCCCTGCTACAGAAGATGGTGCACAAAGTGTCGTGAAAGTTGGAGATTGTATTTACCAACTAGTACCGTGACGTCATCACATTTCGAAATCATGGCATTCACCGAATTGATCTCATCCAAGACACATTTGGAAATGGTACGAAAACCTAATTATAACCTTTTAAACAAGGTCAAGGTCGCAGTAGCGCCGACCAATCAGATTGCTGTTAAAGAATACTAACGATAGACTCATGTACATCGTATATAGTGCTGGATTTAGCGATATTATTAGAGTTATGAAACAGTAACTCAGATATATAAGACAGAACTCTTGTCTATAAGCCAAGGGGCCGTCCATAAAGTACGTCACGCTATTTTTGACCATTTTTAACTCCCACACTCCCCCCGTCAAAAACTGTCACAAATCTCGGACCCCCCCNGTGGTGATCTGTTGTGGTTATGTGGTGTGTCTGTAGTATGCCCCCCCTAAAGTACGTCACACTTTCCTTCAAAAATATATTTTTATTAACAAAATACATAAATTTAACATACAACACCATGACGTCACACATAGCCGTACACCCCCCCACCGATCACAAACTGTCACACTTTCTTACACCCCCTCCCCCCTCTGGAGCGTGACGTACTTTATGAACGGCCCCCAAGATGTGATAATTTATTACAATAACTAGATTGTGCCGGGGCGCCGTGGCGCCTGCGGCGCCCCCTTTTTCTGGGCGCCTACGGCGCCAACCTTTTTTTAAAAGACCAACTAACTTGTCCTTTTTTGATAAATACGAATTATTAAACTTTATGAAATGTACGCAAAGTATTTAATAATAATAGGGGTTGTATTTTGCGCACCGATGCACACCAAACAATGACGTCATCATATTAAATATTTTTACAGCGCTCATCAACACACAGATTTTTCAACTAAACTAACTGCTGTAGACTGTCGTACATCGCTGCTCAGCGTTACAGATCCAGTGACTTGGACTATTATATTATTTATGTAGCGAATAAACAAAATAAAAAACATGTTCAAAATTTCATTGAGTGACAACCAGAGTTCTTGCAGTTCTTGAGTTAATCTGAATTATTCCTTCCCTTATTGAAATAGCAGAATGATCGTCTCGAAATGCTGAAGAATAAAAACGTAAGACCAGATGTCAACCTTACAGTTGGACAAGCCAGAGGTTAAACATTGGCTCTGGAATATATGGTATGTGAATTGATATTTAACCGTAGATCTACTCAAAAAGTTTTCATTGCCAAAATTACCAAACATGACAAGTGAGGAAGTAAATTTCATATTCCAGCTTTTCAGAAAACAGATACCAGATTTTTTTTTTTTTTAAGACGATAATGACAAAAAATTAGTTGATTACGGATTGTATTTGGCCAACCCAGTTTTTAAGCAAGGGTTGTGTAACGTTGGATTTTTGAGAGAAAGACATTTGGGATATTTTGGAAAGTCAAGCGATTTTATTTTTAAGAAAAAAGAAATTCAGTCGATGAAAATTTACTTAAAAACAACATCCTATGTAAAATGCGTTTCTATTTTCCAATAATATGAAGTATTTGATTAAAGTTTTGCGGAAATTTTTATCCCATGTGATAATAATCGAGTTCATTTATTTTTCATGCTATTCGCTTGAAGTAAATTCGTATTGAGTTTGTCATGTCAATGGCATTGTGTAATATTGATTTATAGTTTATTACAGTTGGTTTGATAAGTCATGTAAGAGTCATTGTATGTCTGAGGGGTGGTGATATATCAAACAGGCAGACATCTCTTAAATCAAATAAACTACGGGGTTTTAAAATGACAGAATGTGGCTTAATGATTGAAGGTCAACTTGGGCGTTTTCGTCGTTGGAACTATAAAATGACATATCCTTACTATAAATAAGATATTTAACATTCCAGAAGCCTGTAGAAACAGGGGAAAAAAATCAAAAGACCTAAGATACAGAGAATGCCTTTAAGTATTTGATATATTGGTCCCTCAAGTGCGCGAGATATCAGGCCCTTGACTTAACTGAATATGTTCTCGACGGTCGTACGTTATATGTGGCCCTCGGGACAGTCTTTCGCGCCCTCGGTGTCAGGCTCCAGTTAGGATAACAATAAATTAGCGTTGAATCCCCGCTCGTGTCAGTAGAGGCTATTGCCGTACAACACTCCACACTTTGAGGGAGATAACAAGGTGTCGGGCCTTGTCATTGTTAATTCAACAGAAAAAGGATTATTTCTCTGGCAGTTTCTAAAGTATTTATTGCATTTTTGTTTTTCCGAGGTTGTTTGTGTGTAGGATAGGAAAATCTGTGATGGGTATGTGGTTATCTGTGGTGGGTATGTGGTGATCTGTGGTGGGTATGTGATGATCTGTGGTGGGTATGTGGTGTGTATGTGGTGGGTATGTGGTGATATGTGGTGGGTATGTGGTGGGTATGTGGTCATCTGTGGTGGGTATGTGGTGGGTATGTGATGATCTGTGGTGGGTATGTGGTGGGTATGTGGTGATCTGTAGTGTTTATGTGGTGATCTGTGGTGGGTATGTGGGGATCTGTGGTGGGTATGTGGTGATATGTGGTGGGTATGTGGTGGGTATGTGGTCATCTGTGGTGGGTATGTGGTGGGTATGTGATGATCTGTGGTGGGTATGTGTTGATCTGTAGTGTTTATGTGGTGATCTGTGGTGGGTATGTGGGGATCTGTGGTGGTTATGTGGTGATCTGTTGTGGTTATGTGGTGTGTCTGTAGTATGTGTGTGCACAACGTGTTGTTGATGTGGGGCAGATCTTGTTGTTGATGTGGGGCAGATCTTGTTGATGTGGGGCAGATCTTGTTGTTGATATGGGGCAGATCTTGTTGTTGATATGGTGCAGATCTTGTTGATGTGGGGCAGATCGTATTGTTGATGTGAGGCATATCTTGTTATTGTTATGGGGCAGATCTTGTTGATGTGGGGAAAATCTTGTTGTTGATGTGGGGCAGATATTGTTGTTGATGTGGGGCAGATCTTGTTTGGGTCTAGTGGTTTACTGTGCATGGGGATTCAATAAGCTGGACAATATAGTCAACATTTACTGAGGACGATGCGGGGAAACCAGAGTTTTAGAATCATTGGATTGATTTCGTTTGAAATGGTCTACATTAGGGAGTAAAATATTCCTTTATCTTAAGCCGGATGGCAGTCTCAGCCTTATTTTTATTTCTCATGATGTCGCTTGTGCTCTTTTTTGCCTGTTACTCTCTTCCTCTAGCCCCTCCCCAAACCTTCTCTCTCTCTCCCCCTCTCTCTCTTTCTCTCTCTCTTTCTCTCTCTCTTTCTCTCTCTCTTTCTCTCTCTCTCTCTCTCTCTCTCTCTCTCCC
>MUZC01004504.1:106586-149310 GCA_002072015.1 Radix auricularia | reverse complement strand
CTCTCTCTCTCTCTCTCTCTCTCTCTCTCTCTCTCTCTCTCTCTCTCTGAGTCTCATCAAGTAAGGGCAGGTAATAGGTAAATATCTGAAAGAATTGGTCTGTCCTGGTAAAGTAGGGGAAGTAAATAAGGCCAGATTGTCTAGGCGGTGGTGATGTTGGAGGCCCCGGAGCAGGTGGGGACGAGGATAAGTGGTCAGCGGCCACCACTATCAGCGGTCGACGATAATTGACAAATGAAAAATGTGCGGCCACCCCAACGATCCCGTCTGGTGGCATGCACGTAGTACGACAATCTGACCAGCAACTGCCCTGTCACGTGATAATATTTCAACAATCAAACTTTTTTGTTGCTCTATCTCATGCCAACCCCCGTCATACACACAGCAAACTTTAATATTTCCCACAGCATTAAACAAAATGAAACCAAACTATTGGTAGCTGTGACTTTATATTCTGGTAGCCTAATAATGTGATAGGCTTATAGTATGGTAGCCTTGTAGTAGTCATGTAGCCATGTAGTCTGGTAGCAACCTATCCATTTATCATGTTAGACTTCTTGTGTCCTACTACCCCCGAGTATCCTACAAAACCCTTCTAGATCTGGCTATTATATTCTATTATATACGAGCAACAAAGCCGTCCAAGGACGCTCCACCGTCGTTTAGAGTGGCATGTTGTAACTCCACTCCAACAGCCGGCTCGACCGGCCATACATGTGCATCTTGCCAAAAATACTATTCATTATAGTTATAATAAATAACCCATAAAAACAATGTGTTTGACTATAAATCGAGTACGCTACCGCTCAATATAAAGTCTTTGAAAAAAATACTGCACAAAAATTAACTCGCTGTGAACGTCCGCGTAAACTTGTTCAACATGTAAGTGAAATTCAATTTTTCTTATTGGCTGTTGGAGTCTGTAGGAGTTTGAGGGACCAATCGCTATCGATAACCGGACAGAAAATTGACTTTTATTACATAGGATTAGTTTTAATAACCAACATTATCCTACCATTCTACCATCCTGCCATCCTACCATCCTGCCATCCTACCACTCTGCCATCCTACCATTCTGCCATCCTACCATTCTGCCATCCCACCATCCTGCCATCCTACCATCCTGCCATCCTACCATCAAATTTAAACATCCTGCTATGTGAATCAACTTTTATTATGGTTTTTTTTATGAAAACATGACTACAATTGTATATACACGACTCAAATCCTTTGGCCCATTAAGACCTCGGCTACAATTGTTTGATCTGTAAAGACATGTACTACATATTGTTAGGACCATAAAGACGTGACTCCGATTGCTTGGTCCTGTTAGATGAATGACCTTGTCCGACAACAGCCACTTAACGACAAGAAGCCCCCAATCTGCTCCGACGGATAAGACGAACGGAAGATAATGCCCGCGGGAACAGCAGCGCAGCCAGTTGGAGTTGCCCCCTTCAGTTGGAGTTTCCGCCCCCCCCCGTTTCAGTTGGAGTTGCCGCCCCCACCCCACCCTATTGAAGTCCGTCCCCCGACTCCCTGTCAAAGTGGGGGAGATTGTACGATTAGAGTCTCCGCCGCGATTTGTGACGTGAAAATGACAGTGCTCCAACTAAAGGGGTCACGGCGGTGTGCGTGCTGGAGGGTCATTTGGCGCCGTCAGATAATAGATCCCTGGTGTGGTTACAGCTGTTTGAAGTGGCAATACCCTGGAACACAAACCATTCATTGACAAAAAGGGAAGGGGGAAAAAATGAAAGTCCCCGATAAGAGAAATATAGTAGTAGCTGTAGGAAAGTACGTGGGATCGGACAAGCAGTGCTGAAATAAACATAAGAGACGTTAGCTGCGTCTTTGATGACGGGACCTAATAAATAAAAAGCGTTGTGTGGGAGACTTTTAATTGTTAACTTTTTTTTCCCTATAAAATTCACAACATGATTAAAAATGTTTTGAGAAATTAGTTTATTGCCATGAAATGAGTCTGTAAGTTGGTCTGTAGACGGTTGTGGCCGACGAAACGTTCAAATGTGTCAGAAATTTTGTTGTTGTCACGATTTCAAAACATGGTGGTTTGTTACATGGTTGTTGTTTACAACTTGAAAATATGGTTGTTAAACCTTGAAACATGGTGTTATACCTTGAAAAATGGTGTTATACCTTGAAATATGGTGTTATACCTTGAAATATGGTGTTATACCTTGAAATATGGTTGTTTGTTACGACATGGACAATTGTTACAACTTACATCCGGTCACTTCTATCTACTACAAATTACTTCCGGTCACATCTATCTACTACAACTTACTTCCGGTCACATCTGCAGTGGGAGATTGTGTGAAGCCTAAAGTTGAACATTCCGTACTTCCAAGACAGCCTGGGAATGACCAGAGGGCAAAGGTCATGTCTGCGACAACACTTGTCCAGCTCTGTATGGTATCCCAGATCTTTTTTGTTTTCTGCTATATCTCCGTCTCCACACCTGATGTAGACAAACAATCATTTTAACGTCACATTGTGTATCACCTGGACACACACACACACACCTGGTGTAGGCAAATAATCATTTTAACGTCACATTGTGTAACACTTTGGACACACACACCTGATGTAGACAAACAATCATTTTAACGTCACATTGTGTATCACCTGGACACACACACACACACACACCTGATGTAGACAAACAATCATTTTAACGTCACATTGTGTATCACCTGGACACACACACACACACCTGATGTAGACAAACAATCATTTTAGCGTCACAGTGTGTATCACCTGGACACACACACACACACCTGATGTAGACAAACAATCATTTTAACGTCACATTGTGTATCATCCCCCTCAACAACACTTTGCTATTACCCAAAACAAGATTTACCCTCTCAAAGCCTGATTAGACGCGCACATACACACAGACATACATACACACATACATACATACATACACACTCAAACATACACAATTATACAAAACAGCATGCGGAAACAACACGTAGACATACACAGAAAACACAATAAGACACAGCTCATATAGACATAAAATACACACTTGGAGATACACACAATGGTGCACACACACAGTCACAGAGATATCCTAGGACATTTGTCAGGGACACATTTAGGTTAATTACATGGCAGTTTCAGCACAGATCTTAGGTCAATGTGCAAAATACATTGGACATTTTCTTTAAGTTACACGTTGAAACTTGACAAATTTTCTTAACGTAATTAGATAAGGGCATTGACAGTTTTCTTAAAGTGATATGTTAAAATTAATTTGCGAATTTCTTCAAGTTATGTGCTCCAACTAAAGGGGTCACGGCGGTGTGCAACACGCAGACACAAAAAGATATGTGCTAAGAAAAATAGACATATTTATAAGGCATGGAAATACTTCTTAAAGTCACGTGCCGTCACTCGTTAAAATATTTCTCAAAGATATGTGCTTATAAACTAAAATAAATTGCTCTGAATATTATGTGCTAGGGGGCCGTCCATAAATGACGTCACGCGATTTTGGCTGATTTTAACCACCACCCCCTACTACCTCGTTACACATCGTCACAAAAACATAAACACCCACTCCAAATATGACGTCACAAAGTTTTGACACCCCCACATGAAAGCATTATTTTCTAATTGAAAGTTAGCATGCTTTAAATCACTTTTTGTCATTTAAGGGATTTTAGTATGTGTTTAGTGTAAAACTACACTTTAATATCGTAACAAGCGTGAAAACATTGAAAATGTCATTACATAAATGTCAAACCATCAAATATTTAAGTGGAACTTTTATTAAAACTTTTGGAGTGACACCACATTTCTTAAACACCACCCCACCCCCTCGTCACACATCATCACAAATGCGTAAGACGCCCCCCTCCCCGCCACTAGGTGAGTGACATCGCTTTTGGACGGCCCCTAGGATACATTGATAAAGATTTAAAAATGTGTTGTACTAAGATACCGTCATTGGTACTAAGTAAATTATTTTTGTGATGTACTTAGGAACATTAACCGCTTGGCATTAGCGACATGGTTAGATACTTTGATCACTGGATCATAATGGGATGTGATCATTACGAATCATATCAAACTGAGAAATTTCTTCTGTTCTCAGAGGCCAACAATCATATCAAACAGACATATTTCTTCTGTTCTCAGAGGCCCACAATCATATCAAACCAACAAATTTCTTCTGCTCCTAGAGGCCCACACTCATATCAAACCAACAAATTTCTTATGTTCTTAGAGGCCCACAATCATATCAAACCAACAAATTTCTTCTGTTCTTAGAGGCCCACAATCATATCAAACCAACAAATTTCTTATGTTCTTAGAGGCCCACAATCATATCAAACCAACAAATTTCTTATGTTCTTAGAGGCCAACAATCATATCAAACTGACAAATTTCTTATGTTCTTAGAGGCCCACAATCATATCAAACCAACAAATTTCTTCTGTTCTTAGAGGCCAACAATCATATCAAACCAACAAATTTCTTATGTTCTTAGAGGCCCACAATCATATCAAACCAACAAATTTCTTATGTTCTTAGAGGCCCACAATCATATCAAACCGACAAATTTCTTCTGTTCTCAGAGGCCCACAATTATATCAAACCAACAAATTTTTTCTGTTCTCAGAGGCCCACAATCATATCAAACGGACAAATTTCTTCTGTTCTTAGAGGCCCACAATCATATCAAAATGGCAAATTTCTTATATAAATAAAATACATTTTGTTTCTAAAAGACAGGTTACCATTTTTTTCTATGGGGCCGTGCATAAATGACGTCATGGTGGGGGTGGGTTCACATATTTATGACGATGTATGACGAGGGTCGAGAAGGGTGTTTAAGAAATGTGACGTCACAACAAACCTAGCAATTTTAGATAAAAGTTCCAATTAAATATTTGATTTGTTACATTAAAAAACAACAACAACGTTTCCCATGACTTGATGCGTGTTATGATGTAAGAGTGCAACCATACACTAAGTTCATACTGAAATGACACAAAGGTGATTTTAATTCCGCTCTTTTTCAAATAGACAGTACAGAGAGGGGGAAAAGCTTTGTGACGTAATATTGGAAGGGGAGTCTAACTTTTGGTGACGACGCGTGACGAGAGGAAGGGAGGTGAAAAATCGGCCTCTATCACGTTACGTCATTTGTAGACGCACCTTATAACTATATTGTTACCTTTTGATCCATGGATAAGTTAATATTTCGTTCCACAGATAAGTGACCAGTTTTGTATATAAATAAGTTACCATTTCGTTCTATCGATAAGTGACCAGTTTAGTATATAATTAAATTAACATTTTGTTCTATACATAAGTGACCAGTTTTGTATATAAATAAGTTACCATTTTGTTCTATAGATAAGTGACCCGTTTTGTACATAAATAAGTTACCATTTCGTTCCAGGGAAGATCATCCATCCAGTGAGAAGATCCCGTTTGGATCTTGACCGTGACGAAAGAGACGTTGATGGCGAGTCATCCATGTACTCCACCGGTTCTCTGTCCGCGTCATCTATGTGCCGAGACGACCCTCGATCATGAGGTGATGTCACATCCGCAGAGTGAGACTCCTCCTGGCCTGTGGCGTAGTTGAAATTGACGTCATCAGGAGGTAAAGATGGCGCCAGTTGCTCTTTTGTGTTTACTTTTAAACCAGGCGATTGTGTGTTGGGGGAAAGAATAGTATAGGAATTTGTTTTAGATGATTGTAAAGAAGAACTATTAGAGGAATCTATGACATGGGGCACAAAGGACGATTCTACTGTAGACAAGTTACCACCGGTAACAGCACCGCTCTCTGCTTCAGTCGTTAGACTCAAACCATCAATTAGCCTCGAATCGTCTGCTCCAGTATAAACATCCTCAATGTCCTTCAACGGAAATATTTCCAAATCGTCTTTTCCCAATGTTTGATTCGATGATTTCATTGGTCCATGTCTGTCACGTGATAAGTTATCCTTCAGCTGCGGGTCTTGATGTTGGTTATTGGGATGATGCTGACGATGAGGGTGACGTTGCGAGGTGACAGTATCCCCTACCTCCTCCTCGTTGTGGAGGTACATCCTGATCGCGGCGTGTGCCTCCTCCACTGGCTGATCTACCAGAAAGTTGAGCAGCTCCAGGCTTTTCTTGGCCGTCCTGTAGAACTGGCGGCACTGTCGCGCCGTCTTTTTGATGCGAAAATGTCTTCGAAACTTGTGCATCATTTTGTTCGTCTCCGACGACGTAATTTTAGAAGTTAATTTCAATGTGTAACTGCTGTTCACGTCAAAATCTTCGGCTGACCCTTGCGTGGAATTCTCCCGACTGGAAAATGCAGACGAGTTAGTCAATTTTGGATGGCTTATCTTGGAATGTTTGGCGAGAAATATCGGGTCTGTGATGCTATAATGGCCTAGGTAGACATCCAGCATATCAGATTCACTGACCAACATTTTGTCCGGACGGATTTGGTTAAAGTCGGAAACAAATGACTTGACGTCACTGTGATCTTCCATGAGAGCGCAGTCTTCAATGAGGCCATCACGTGACACCGTCTCCACCAATCGGATTTTGTCGGACGCTCTGAAGTAGGCCAGACCGGAAGTACCGGCCATGAGTGAGGTCTCCAAAACCATCCTGCCCCTGTGCGCCAATCGGACCTCTCGGAGATCCTCCTTGGTGACGGACAGAATGACGTAGCTCTTGGCCTCCGGCCTAGAGAGCAGGAGGCAGAAGATGAAGAGAAAAGGGGGGAATTGCGAGAACTTTACCAGACGATATCTCATGGTGTCACGTGAGTGAGTCGGGCCGAGAGGGGGTCAACCCAAAGAATGGACATCAAATGAAGCAATGAAATCGTCGGCCGACAAGACCACAATGAGCGTACATCAACACGAACCATTCCGCAGCACTCGGTGTCAGGCTCGAGTTTCTGGTCAGTTAAGCGTCATTGAACTAACTCGTGGAACAACAAATCTCTCTTTTTATGTAAGAATACCAAGTTATGTTTCATTGAAAAAATAGGAAAAATGACACGATTCTTTGATTTACATTCATAAAAATCTATGTTGGACAATGGAATCCTCTATCTCCGAAGAGTTGTATCCATGGATCACAATAGTCCGATGTTTATACCTGGGATATAGACTGCTGGGAGACCTTGGAACACTTCACATCCTGAAATAGATAGGTAAAAAAATGACATTTGCGACAAATATCATATGCTCCAAATATGTCATGTACTTATACTAGATATATATGTCATTTACTTGTACTAGAAATATGTCATCTACTTGTACTAGAAATATGTCATATACTTGTACTACTAGAAATATGTCATCTACTTGTACTAGAAATATGTCATATACTTGTACTAGAAATATGTCATCTACTTGTACTAGAAATATGTCATCTTCTTGTTCTAGAAATATGCCTTTTACTTAAACAAGAAATATGACATTTATTTATACTAGAAATATGTCATTTAATAATACTAGAAATATGTCATCTACTTGTACTAGAAACATGTCATCTACTTGTACTAGAAATATGTCATCTACTTGTACTAGAAACATGTCATCTACTTGTACTAGAAACATGTCATCTACTTGTACTAGAAATATGTCATCTACTTGTGCTAGAAATATGACATTTACTTATTCTAGAAATATGTCATCTACTTGTACTAGAAATATGTCATCTACTTACACTGTTCAGGGGAAAGCTGTTTCTTGCACGTATGTGGATACATTTCAAACATATTGAAGTATAAAATCCCCTAAACAATGATTTAGTTGAATGCAGACTCAATAGTTAGGGTAATTTATTTTTAAAAACCTAAGTAAAGCAGTTGACATATTACTTCTAGTGTAAACAGATGACGTATTTCTAATGTAAGACGATGACATGTTTATAACGTATTTGCAGATGACGTATATATAGTGTCATGTAATTTGTGTTTAACTCGGGACTAAACATGGAAATGACGTCATCAAAACTTGTCCACGAAAACGAGTTTTTCTTTATTATTTGTTCATCCTTTCCGAGCTTTCGCTTGACAGGGTGGTCATAAAAGAAAGATAGCCCTTGCTCTTAAAACCAACCACAGTACACGCCAGCAGTGGACCAGACAAACCGGATTGGCTGACTTGCCATTTTTAACCGCACTTTTCTCCCTTTTTTTAATAGACATAATGCACAAACAAAACATAATTTAGAAATCTAACGAGGACAAATCAGGTTATAAATCTATTTAATTTGTCTTTATAGCCATGTATAATGTCTAAGTCTAAGACAGATTAACCAAGTAATAAAGCCGTTTGTCTGTAAGGCGATGCAAATTTCTTAAATCAAACACCTAAACTATAAATCATCATGATCATTTTAAAATTTAATTTGCTCATTTTCTCTTTTTATAATGACAACTACGCACTAATCAGATAGCTAAAAATTGTGCATATAGATAATTCTTTCTTATGCACTAATTTCTGTGCGGGAAAAAACAAAAAACTATTGTGTAAATAGTCAGGAAAAACAATTAGGCCATTAACATCCAACTTACAAGATGTCAAGGCATTACAGGACTCAATGACTAAATAATTAACATACTGGTGTACGGAGACGATGGTGTACAGAGAAAATGGTGTACAGAGAGAATGGTGTACAGAGACGATGGTGTACAGAGACAATGGTGTACAGAGACAATGATGTACAGACACAATAGAGTACAGGGACAATGGTGTACAGAGACAATGATGTACAGACACAATAGAGTACAGGGACAATGGTGTACAGAGACAATGGTGTACATGGACAATGGTGTACAAGAACAATAGTGTACGGGGACAATGGTGTACAGAGACAATGGTGTACAGAGACAATGGTGTACAGAGACAATGGTGTACAGTGACAATGGTGTACAGAGAATAGTGTCTACAGAGACAATGATGTACAGAGACAATTGTGTGCAGAGACAATGGTGTACAGAGACAATGGTGTAAAGAGACGAGTGTGTACAGAGACAATGGTGTACAGAGACGAGTGTGTACAGGGACAATGATGTACAGAGACAATGGTGTATAGAGACAATGGTGTACAGTGACAATGGTGTACAGAGAATAGTGTGTACAGAGACAATGATGTACAGAGACAATGGTGTATAGAGACAATGGTGTACAGTGAAAATGGTGTACAGAGACAATGATGTACAGAGACAATGATGTACAGAGACAATGATGTATAGGGACAATGGTGTATAGAGACAATGGTGTACATAGACAATGGTGTACAGAGACAATGGTGTACAGAGACAATGATGTACAGAGACAATGGTGTACAGAGACATTAGTGCACTGAGACAATGGTTTACAGAGATAATGGTGTACAGAGACGAGTGTGTACACATACAATGGTGTACAGAGACAATCGTTACAGAGACAATGGTGTACAGAGACAATGGTGTACAGAGACAATGGTGCACAGAAACAATGGTGTACATAGACATTAGTGTACTGAGACAATAGTGTACAGAGATAATGGTGTACAGAGACAATGGTGTATAGAGACAATGGTGTAGAGAGAATAGTGTGTACAGAGACAATGATGTACAGAGACAATGGTGTACAGAGACAATGGTGTACAGGGACAATGGTGTACAAGGACAATGGTGTACGGGGATAATGGTGTACAGAGACAATAGTGTACAGGGACAATGGTGTACAGAGACAATGGTGTAAAGGGACAATGATGTACTGAGACAATAGTGTACAGAGAAAATGTTGTGCAGAGACGATTGTGTATAGAGACGATTGTGTACAGAGATGATTGTGTACATAGACAATGGTGTACTGAGACAATTGTGTAATGGGACAATGGTGTACAGAGACAATGGTGTACAGAGAAAATGTTGTTCAGAGACGATTGTGTATAGAGACGATTGTGTACAGAGATGATTGTGTACATAGACAATGGTGTACGGAGACAATTGTGTACTGGGACAATGGTGTACGGAGACAATAGTGTACAGAGACAAGTGTGTACAGGGACAATGGTGTACAGAGACAATGGTGTATAGAGACAATGGTGTACAGTGACAATGGTGTACAGAGAATAGTGTGTACAGAGACAATGATATACAGAGACAATAGTGTACAGAGACGAGTGTGTACAGAGACAATTGTGTACAGAGACAATCGTTACACAGACAATGGTGTACAGAGACAATGGTGTACAGACAATGGTGTACAGAGACAATGGTGCACAGAGACAATGGTGTACAGAGACAATAGTATACAGAGACGAGTGTGTACAGAGACAATATTGTACAGAGACAATAGTGTACGAGACAATTGTGTACAGAGACAATAGTGTACAGAGACAATAGTATACAGAGACGAGTGTGTACAGAGACCATGGTGTACAGAGACAATAGTGTACAGAAACAGTAGTGTACAGAGACAATAGTATACAGAGACGAGTGTGTACAGAGACCATGGTGTACAGAGACAATAGTGTACAGAGACAATGGTGTACAGAGACAATGGTGTACAGAGACAATTGTGTACAGAGACAATGATGTACAGAGACATTTGTCCACAGAGACAATGGTGTACAGAGACAATGGTGTACAGAGACAATGGTGTACGTAGAAAAGTCAAGAAGATTTTTTGTGTCAATAAAGTCAAGTAAGTTTGTTATGTAGGTAAAGTCAAGTAAGTTTGTTATGTAGGTAAAGTCAAGTAAGTATGTTAAGTAGATAAAGTCAAGTATGTATGTTATGTAAGTAAAGTCAAATTAAGTTTGTTATGTAGGTAAAGTCAAGTAAGTTTGTTATGTAGGAAAAGTCAAGTAAATTTGTTACGTCGGTAAAGTCAAGTAGGTGTGTTCTGTTGGTAAAGTCAAGTAGGTATGTTATGTCCCGGTGTTAAGTTTGACATATGATCTTTATGCCAACGTGGCCCACCCAGTTACTAACACGTCATTTCGGTGTGACGGTTGTGACTATCTGGGGATAATCTGGGGATAATTATGGGGTTTAGTCATGTTTTTTTATTACATGTATCGAAGCTTGAGATAAATACACAGTACCTAGAAGTGTAGTTGAACTGAACTTTATCAACATTTTGAACATTCCCGTCAGTCAATAGTTTAAAACCAAAATGTCCGTATAACCGTCAGGAAATTTGTAATTTATCGGCTGGTACTTTTAATTATTATTATTTTTTAAAAAAAACTTAATGACTTACAATAATTTTTAATGTGATAGGTTTGAATAATTGTTGAAAGTTTTAACGACTTATCCAGAAATTAATATTTAATTTCCGCAGCCCTACTTTTATATATTTGTTTATAAATTTATTAATTTAATTTGATAAAAAAATTCTTACTAACACAGATATCCGGATACTATCCGGATTTCGATAAGCATTTTCCGAATCCGGATAGTGGCGAAACCCCGTTCTCTAGTTGTAACACTTCGCCTACTTATCAACCCAAATGAAAAGCGTATTAACCTAATCGCAGTAATGGAGTCTGACTCAGATACAGAAAATGACGACAGCTCTTCCGATGAATTACTGCCTTTCAAAATGAAGATGAAAGTTTCTGAATTCATTAACCCTCTACAATGGTGGAAACTTAAGCAACATCGATAACCGGTGAGGTCATTCCTTACCATGATTGTTTTGTGCATACCACTTTCCTCAGTTCCATGTGAATGATTGTTCAGCTCGGCTGGTTATATATTCAATTAGACCTGCCGATCACTTGAACCAAATGTCAACACACTTGTCTTTTTGCGTATTAGTAAATGAAAAACAGGTAAACAGGGTATTAATTACCCTGACAGGACGTTACAAAACAGCGAATGTTTCGACAAAGAGCCTTCCTCAACGAACAAACAATACACAATTAAAACGAATGTAAAGAAATGAAAAATAAAATAAAAACTTAGTGGCGGTAAGGTCCAAAAAGTCAACGAAAGCGTAGTTAGTTAAAAGATGACATATAAAGGAGACATTCCAATGCTTCTTAGATTTCAACAAGAACATTTAATAAGTGTTAATTATGACCTTATACATTTTATTTTTTTGCTGTAATGGAAATTAACTATTAATTAATCGTTAATTGTTCAAAAGTTAAAGATTAAATTTAAATTAATCGATAACAGCCAAACTATTTTGGCATTTGTTTGGAATCCGCAGACTTCTCGACAATGTAGTGTCATCATACTTAAGCTGCTGGACGTGGTTGTGTTGGCGTGACTTTAGATCCTGGACGTGGTTGTGTTGGCGTGACTTTAGATCCTGGTCGTGGTTGTGTTTGCGTGACTTTAGATCCTGGACGTGGTTGTGTTGGCGTGACTTTAGATCCTGGACCTGGTTGTGTTGGCGTGACTTTAGATCCTGGACATGTTTGTGTTGGCGTGACTTTAGATCCTGGACGTGGTTGTGTTGGCGTGACTTTAGATCCTGGACGTGGTTGTGTTGGCGTGACTTTAGATCCTGCACGTGGTTGTGTTGGCGTGACTTTAGATCCTGCACGTGGTTGTGTTGGCGTGACTTTAGATCATGGACGTGGTTGTGTTGGCGTGACTTTAGATCCTGGTCGTGGTTGTGTTGGCGTGACTCCACACTCGGATGATCTGTTGTCCAGACGAGATCCTACCCCCTCACTTTGCCACAGAAATGAAAAATAAATGATGACAGATCCTATAATAGTTTTGCTTGATGACGTATGTATGGCATCGGTCCGTCTACGAAAGACGATAGATTTATCTTTTGTATTCGGAGCTCTTGATGTGGATGACGTAAGACACGACAAACACTTGCAATCAGTGTATAATATTGGACACTCGATAGCTCCCGTTCAATCAGTGTATAATATTAGACACTCAATAGCTCCCGTTCAATCAGTGTATAATATTGGACACTCAATAGCTCCCGTTCAATCAGTGTATAATATTGCACACTCGATAGCTCCCGTTCAGTATGTGAATTATGTTAGCATGATATGATCATGATCATACTTACATAGAATCAAACACATGTTTTTTAGATTTACTATTGCCACAACAGATTCATTAATGATAATTGAGTTCCACCTTGTACATCTCTGTACGCTATGTCCGCAAACAGCCACGCGCTGTGTTATTAAGTCGTTAAACCAACTCAGCCGCTTGCACGCACTCTTTCTACCCCACGTACTCTCTATGTCCCCTCCCCCCTATATTTCCCAAAGCTCATCTCATGCACGTGGTTCTTAGTCCCGCATCCTGTGACCAGCCACATGTGATCACTCACACAAAAAACATCCTCAAAACACCCAGCGGTATCCGACCGTGACAATCTGGGGTTTTTTAATAGACGTAGTGAATAAATGGATCACGTGATGTGACGCCTGAGGGCGGATCTGAATATAAGAATATAGACCCTATGCATAAGATAGAGAATAAAAGAATTTAGTATGAGGGGAACCTAAACCATAACTCTGTCTCTAACCACAACTCTGTCCCTAACCATAACTCTATCCCTAACCATAACTCTATCCCTAACCATAACTCTGTCCCTAGCCATAACTATATCCCTAACCATAACTCTATCCCTAACCATAACTCTGTCTCTAACCATAACTCTGTCCCTAACCATAACTCTATCCCTAACCATAACTCTGTCTCTAACCATAACTCTGTCCCTAACCATAACTATACCCCTAACCATAACTCTATCCCTAACCATAACTCTATGCCTAAACATAACTCTGTCTCTAACCATAACTCTATCCCTAACCATAACTCTATCCCTAACCATAACTCTATCCCTAACCATAACTCTATCCCTAACCATAACTCTATCCCTAACCATAACTCTGTCTCTAACCATAACTCTGTCCCTAACCATAACTATACCCCTAACCATAACTATACCCCTAACCATAACTCTATCCCTAACCATAACTCTATGCCTAACCATAACTCTGTCTCTAACCATAACTCTATCCCTAACCATAACTCTATCCCTAACCATAACTCTATCCCTAACCATAACTCTATCCCTAACCATAACTCTGTCTCTAACCATAACTCTGTCCCTAACCATAACTCTGTCTCTAACCATAACTCTGTCTCTAACCATAACTATATCCCTAACCATAACTATATCCCTAACCATAACTCTATGCCTAACCATAACTCTGTCCCTAACCATAACTCTGTCTCTAACCATAACTCTGTCCCTAGCCATAACTATATCCCTAACCATAACTCTATCCCTAACCATAACTCTATCCCTAAACATAACTCTGTCTCTAACCACAACTCTATCCCTAACCATAACTATATCCCTAACCATAACTCTATCCCTAACCATAACTCTGTCTCTAACCATAACTCTGTCCCTAACCATAACTCTATCCCTAACCATAACTCTATCCCTAACCATAACTATATCCCTAACCATAACTCTATCCCTAACCATAACTCTATCCCTAACCATAACTCTATCCCTAACCATAACTCTATCCCTAACCACAACTCTATCCCTAACCATAACTCTATCCCTAACCATAACTCTATCCCTAACCATAACTCTATCCTAACCATAACTATATCCTAACAATAACTAAATCCTAACCATAACTATATCCTTTACCCCTACGGGTAGATGATGCTTAAAACCTTGGCTGGTAGTTCATCTAGGAGAAGGAAACTCCGAATACAAATCCTCCGCTGCCTTGCGGCTATACCTGCCTTGCAGGAAAGGCTAAGGGAGTAAACCCTGAAAGAAAATCAGGAATTGGAGCACCTACAGGCGGTCTATACATAAGACTTATGTACATACCGGCAGCTCCTGCGACGCCAATGGCAGCCAAGCTGCATCGACGCAAGTCGTTCCCTTGGTTACACCATTGACGTGGAGAGGGTGGATATGCTGTATGGGCAGCAGCTAATTCTCCATAATACCCGCCCAGGCTTGCATCACCTCTGGAGAGGACACTCCAGCGTCGCCGCAAGGTGTCAATAAAACACGGGAAGCAGCAGTTACCGGTTATAAGCCAAAGCTCAATTGACGTAGAGCTAGGCGCCAGGGGCTGCTTCCGACGGTGGGAGAGACTACCAATGTCTCACTGGACAGCTACCGCCCGCCTCAAACTGGGCAGCCCCCAGTCAAATAGGTGCTATCCCGTCATGGCCTGCCTTCTCCACTGGGTGCGTGGAGATTAGAGTACCACTCAACAAGTGGGCCACTAAGCCCTGCACCAAGAAATACAAAAAAGAAAAAGAAGACCCCAGCTCTTCGAATCGCTAGCTGGAACGTGAGGACTATGTGTCCCGGCATCACTGATGATCTGCAGTCCATAAATGACACACGGAAGACAGGAATAATCGATAGAGAACTTAAAAGGCTAAAGATTGACATAGCATGCCTTCAGGAGACCAGGCTCCCAGACAACGGTTCACTCAAAGAGGCCAATTACACCTTCTTCTGGCAAGGCAGACCGAAAGACGAACCTAGACAGCATGGTGTGGGTTTCGCTGTTAAAAACACTCTTCTACCATCCATTGAACCACCGTC
Source organism: Radix auricularia (assembly GCA_002072015.1). Taxonomy (NCBI): domain Eukaryota; kingdom Metazoa; phylum Mollusca; class Gastropoda; family Lymnaeidae; genus Radix; species Radix auricularia. Next base: position 133,720 of record MUZC01004504.1, on the reverse strand, counting down.
ATCAGGCACGGAGAGGATCCTCACTCTAAGACTCAGAACAACTGCGGGCCCAGCAAACATTCTTAGTGTGTATGCCCCAACACTCTATTCAACTCCGGAAGAGAAGGACCAGTTCTATGGAGCGTTAGACCAGGCAATAGCCGGCATCCACAAAGACGAGGCAATCTATCTCCTAGGAGATTTCAATGCTAGAGTGGGGAGCGACCACGAAGCCTGGCCCACCTGCCTTGGACTATTTGGAAGAGGAAAGTTAAATGAAAATGGACAAAGGCTTCTGGAATTGTGCTGCTCACGAGGCTTGTGTGTGACCAACACTTTCTTCAAGTGCAAGGATATACATCAAGTATCTTGGAGACACCCTCGATCCCACCAATGGCACCAGCTGGACCTCATTATCACCAGGCGTGCACAACTAGCTAGCGTCCTACTCACTCGCAGCTATCACAGTGCCGACTGTGACACGGATCATTCCCTTGTCGCCAGCAAAGTACGAATAATGAGGAAAAACTCGTACCACACAAAGAAAAAGGGAAGTCCACGCATCAATACCTCCTGCATGAAAGACCCTGCGATAGCGCAGCTGTTCAAAGACAAGGTGAAGGAAAGTCTCTCAAAGATGTCCCCATGCGTCACCATTGACTCCAAATGGACGCAACTGAGAGACACAATCTATACATCCGCAATACAAGCCTTTGGCAAAAAATCTCACAAAAACACGGACTGGTTTGATGAACATTGGGACGAGATGAAACCCGTCACTGAAGCAAAAAGGAAAGCTCTTANCACCAGAGGTTCTAAAGAGTGGCAAGACAGCTTTACTCCAACCATTGCACGAGATTCTGTCCCTCTGCTGGGAACAGGGCTACATCCCCCAAGACCTAAAGGATGCAAATATAGTGACACTATATAAAAACAAAGGTGATAGGAGTGATTGCAATAATTATCGCGGCATTTCACTCCTTAGTATTGTAGGAAAGACCTTTGCCCGCGTTATACTAAAACGTTTACAAAGCCTAGCATCCCGCGTCTATCCAGAATCTCAGTGTGGTTTCCGGTCCGGTCGGTCTACCATAGACATGGTGTTCTCCATACGACAGCTCCAGGAAAAATGCAGAGAGCAGCAGATGCCACTATACATTGCATTTGTGGACCTTACAAAAGCCTTCGACTTAGTCAGTCGCAACGGGCTATTCCAAATACTGGCAAAAATTGGATGTCCCCCTCACCTACTTGCCATCATCAGACAGTTCCATGAAAATATGCTTGGCACAGTACAGTTCGATGGAGCTAAGTCAGAGGCCTTCCCTGTCAGCAGCGGAGTTAAACAAGGTTGTGTACTCGCACCAACACTCTTCGCAATATTCTTCTCTGTACTTCTTCGATACGCATTCAAGGATAGCAGTGAGGGAATCTGGTTACATACCAGAGCTGATGGAGGACTTTTCAACACTGCCCGCCTCCGAGCCAAGACCAAAACGACGGATGTCCTAATTCGAGAGCTACTATTTGCGGATGATGCGGCACTAACAGCACATACAGAATCTGGTTTGCAACAACTCGTGTCAAGCTTCTCCAATGCCTGCAAAGAATTTGGTCTGCAAATCAGCTTGAAAAAGACAAACATCATGGCCCAAGACACTCGACCTCCTCCTACCATAAATATCGATAATGAAAACTTGGAGGTTGTGGACAGCTTCACCTACTTGGGATCCAAGGTCTCCAATACACTGTCCATTGAAGAAGAAATAAACAGCAGAATTGGCAAGGCAGCCGCAACAATGGCTAAACTAAATAAGCGGGTCTGGCAAAACACCAAGCTAACGGAGAAAACCAAACTGTGCGTCTATCGAGCCTGTGTCATCAGTACACTACTATATGGGAGCGAGACATGGACCACTTATACATCACAAGAGCGTAAGCTTAACAGCTTCCATTTGAGATGCTTGCGCCGCATCCTTGGTATTAAATGGCAAGAAAAAGTGCCTAATAGTGAGGTACTAACGCGTGCCAATACCCAAAGCATGTTCTCAATTCTTAGTGAAAGACGCCTGGGGTGGCTAGGACATGTCAAAAGAATGAGCCCCGGCCGCATCCCGAAGGACCTCCTATATGGTGAACTTGCTTCAGGAAAGAGGAAAACAGGTCGCCCACGCTTGCGATTTAAAGATGTCTGTCAAAGGGACATGAAAGCAGCCAAAATACATACAAGTGACTGGGAGTGTAAGGCAGAAGACCGATCTACGTGGCGCACAGTTGTCAAAGAGGGCGTCATAGTAGCCGAGGAGCGAAGAATGGAGGAGGCTGCAGACAGAAGAGCTAGGAGAAAGGCCAAAACATTTGGAAGCACAGAACTCGTGTGTAAAAACTGTGGCAAAGACTGTCACTCAAGGATAGGACTGCACAGTCACTCGAGGAAATGCAACCCAACCCAACGGTGATGCACCATCGTCTCGCGAGACGGAAGGATGCCGGATAGAACTATATCCTAACAATAACTAAATCCTAACCATAACTATATCCTAACAATAACTAAATCCTAACCATAACTCTACCCCTAACCATAACTATATTCCTAACCAAATCTCTATCCCTAACCAAAACTCTAACCATAACGCTTTCCATCACCATAACTAGATCCCTAACAATAACTAGATCCATAACCATAACGCTATCCCTAACCATAACACTAACCATAACGCTATTTCTAACCATAACGCTATTTCCAACCATTACGCTATTTCTAACCATAACGCTATAAAAAGGTCGAGAACGGGACAAAACGTCACAGAAATAAAATACTGTAGCTGTACTCGTAACTCTATAAATATTATTTAGTTTAAGTTTAAGTGGGGACCCTAATGGGGTCCATTCTATCAATTTACGTTGTAAAATTACATGTGAAACTTCTGTATTTTTTAAAATGGACTCTGTCCTCCTGACCCCGAATGAGTGGATAAGTTAATGATGACATGACTCAACAAGTTTCTGTACACAAAGTTTGCTCTAGAGCAGGTGGCAGTGAACATTTTTTGTTCATTACTCAAAATTATAAAAGTTTACGTTGACATTACCCACTAAGGTCAATGTCCTTGCCAAACGACTCGTGGTTTGGGGGAGCGTTGTAAACCCCCCCCCCCCATAAACCGAAATGAATCTTTTGAGTGTCTAATAGAGAATCTAAAACGGATTATGCGTAGATAATTGAACTCAGAACGACTCGGAAGATCAATATGTCATTAAACTTTTATTTGATACAATTAAAAAATTGTTCAGTCTAACGACGGTTATAACGGTTAAATAACTCTGAAATAATTTACGAGTATATTTTTCTCTGACTCAATGTTTGTGAGCAGCAAGAGCAAATTCACAGAAGCACTAATTTCTATTCAGTTATGATTTGTATGTGATAAGCTTTATAACGGAATTGAATCCTTGTTTTACCAAATAGGAAGACGGGAAATCCGTCAACAACGTCTGTACCCATACTTTATGATATAACATAGGAAGTTGGTTTTTTACCCGAATTCCTGATATTCTCTCAAATATTGGTTTAACATCTTTATTTGTGGATATTTCCATAAGCTGATCCTGTAGTAGTATGGATTCATCAGATTCTGTGTTTGGGATCGGACTTTGTCCAACCGCAAAAGGGTTCAACAATTGGGCAGTATCCAAGAGTGTCTTCAAATCTTTGTTTCAGGCCTGCATTAGGAACCGTTACGTTTTGACAAATCTTTGCCTTTATTTTCCGATCTCGAATGATTGGAAAACCGTGACCATTCACATCGTCTCAAGTTTGTACAGAAAAAGTTTAGCAACACAAGCAGATTTTACGCTTCTAGATTTAATTTATTTAAAGTGGTCACATTTCAGTTCAAATTAGTTTCGTAAAATTTAGAAAACAAATAAGTCTTACACGGTATTTCACTTTTTGGGTTTATTTATTTTTGTCGCAAATTATTGTCTTTGCTTGCCAGGATTTCCAACGATGAATCAAAGGGAGCATAAAAGTCGATTAAAACTTGCACTTTTAGATAACTTTTAGATACTTCCGAATTAAAAGTAAACGATTAAACTCTTCGTTATTTACCAAATACAGTTTAGCAAAAATTCTTTAAATGCAGAAATTACTTTTGATTTTATTAAGTGCTGTAATTACATACTCAAGTGATCCATGCAAACGTTCACTATGATATCACTATGATATTTTTGACTAAATGATGAGGCTGAATGGTATAATAAATAGAAAATCCATTCGGTACATCTTTTTTTTTTTTTTAAGTATGCCGGAAAATCTCTGTATCTTCCTGCCGTTGCCGGAGCACCGTCAGTAGCAACAGAAAGGATATTACACAAGGGTATAGGTATAACATCCAAAAATCTTTTTAATTAAGTAAATAACATTTCACCTTTCGGATACGTTTCCAAAAATTTAATATAATACTTGGCAAAATGTTTCCTCTTGAACAAATATTCATAAGCTAAAAGTAAAGCTTCGCTTCCTGGTCACGTGGGCTCGTCAAGCTGTTTGGAGAATCTAAATGTCTTCAAGTAGTCACAGAAAGAATGTTCTAGCTGCTGAGCCATTTTCAAACTTTCTTTGTATACTGTATTTTACACAGTGAAATTATTTTTATAATGTTGAAAGCTGGGTTGTTCTTCACCATAGTGTACGTGTTTCAGCACTATGAATTCAATAAAGAAATGTATTTATGTTATAAGAAGCCCCCAGTCCATCCACATCTCGTCTATATATATATTGTCCACATGAGTTTTTGCAGTGACTGTGCTTTCAAAATTTTTTATTTTATTTTTTTGAGGATACATTCATTATATCCTTATCATTTTATCACAATGTATTTTTTAATATATATTAAATGTACCATAAACTTGGAAGGTTTCACTGAATCACTAGACTTAGTTTTATTACATAGAAGACACGTAGGTAAAATACTAACTTCTAGTGCTTAAAGAAAGCCTTACTTCAAAATATTCAGCATTGTATTGTAGGCACATTTTCTTCGGCTCACTACACTCTTATATGTTGTAACAAACTACTGTTAATAATTATTAACTTTTTTTTCAACGGAATGCCGCAGTAAGGTCCTCTAAAAAAAAAGAGATCTAAGGATTCAATTTCGATAAATGTATCTTCCCGATACATCAAAGATACCCAACCTTACAACTCTTATTGATTCACATTAAAATGGTATTTTTCTGACCTACTTACAGGAATTTTGCATTCCTTTCGCATCAAACTTGACATTGACTTTCAATAAACTAATAAACTATATATTTTGATTGGTTATAGCTGTGGACATTTCTTTAATTCCATTTCAGCTTCTAGGTAAAACAACATTGTATTCCATGACTGATAATACATAAGAGAGTTATTTAAATATTAGAAAAAGCATTCAGATACTATTTTATTTACTCATTTAATATAAAAAAGGAAGACAATTGTATTATTTTATATTAAACCTTGCGATGACCCCCTGACGTTGTCCAGGGACTCCCAAATCTATTTTAAATTTCTACTAACAACCTGAACGGTCCCAGGTACCCCTGAGGATCCGTAGTAACAACTTAGGGAACCACTGGTCTAGTTTCTAGATCAGTGGTTCCCAACATTTTTTGTTTAACCAATGGACCCTTTTTATAGTCAAAACTTGTCCACGGACACCCAAGTGAAAAACGACATAATATATTGTGCAAAAAAAAAAAAAGCAGCATTTTGATGAAAAATTATTTATTGAAATAATAACGTTTGTTAAGAATAAAATTTAAAACAGTTAATGACTTGTATTAACGTGATTACATTTTATAATTGTATTTATGTCTGACTCAATCTTTGTTAAGAGTAGTAACCACTAATCCCCATAAACACTAATTTCTATACGTTTTTTTTTTGTAACGATGTTTATAAAGGCACTGAATCCTTGTTTTAATAAATAGGAAGACGGAAAAGCAACTTCTGTACAACAACCCATAATCCATAATGCCGGATATAAAATTGGAATCTGTTTTTGTAACCAGAATGTGTGGTATCCTATGTAGTTCCAACATTGGATTAAGTTCCTCATTTGTAGATATTTCAATAAGCTTCTCCTATATTAGAAGTTTTTTTTATCTGTGTTTAGGGTCTCAATTTGTCCATGCAACTGCCAGTCGGAAATATTACATTTTGAAAGATTTGGAAACTGAGAATATGGTCCACTTCCCAATTTCTGTTATTACAGAGAAGGGTGTGTAACAAATGCAGATATGACACTTTTAGTTTTATTTAAATTTATTTGGTCACCTTTTAGTTTCCAATTGCTTAAAAATTTTTTTGCAAATAAATCATTCACAAAGGGTAGATCTAGTCTATGTTTTTATTTTTATTTTATTTTTTTTTTTTGGAGTTATTTGTGTCGCTAATCATTGTCTTTGCTTTTCAGGAATTCCAACACTTAATCTAAGAAAGAATAAAATTGGTTTAAATATTCACGTTTTGATCACCAACGTACTTGAGTGTGAATGAGTCTACGATTATAGCTTAAACTCCAAAATCATTAAAATTCAGTAAAAAAAAAAAAAAAAAAAACGTGTCCCCCTTCGTATGTTTCCAAATATTTAGCCATAAACATCAAATATTTTGGGAGCCACTTGTCTAGATTGCTTCATCCTTGCAATGTTTAAAATTATTTTTACATGTATAATTTTATTACAAAGGTTTTTAAAAAATTAAAATATTAATAAACAAAGTTTTGACTATAAATCCTTTATTTACGAGACATAACTAAAAGTATGCTCAGTATAATACGCATCGCACGACAATCCAAAAATCCAACATTGTTGTTATGTCTCGTATATAACGGATTTATAGTAAAAAGAAAAACTAATACAGGCTGCCTGCTAAATTTCAGCTCGATTTGATCACAGGAAAAGGGTTATAAATGCATGTTTAACATAGTACGCATAGCAAGACAGATTAGTAATTACTAGCATTTACATTTACAGATCGGCAAATTAAAAAAAAAAAGTATTGTCAATATAATACGCACCGCGCGACAGTAAAGTATAAAAAATCATTGTTCAACATAGTATTCCCCGCGACACTCCAACACAAAAATTAATAAGCTACATAGAAATAAATAGAGATAATCTAAAACTGCATTTATTTAACTTCGGTATAATCGATCGATCTGAAATTTTGATGGATAATTTTTATCGTCGGCCCAAAGTTTTTTCGCCAATCAATCAAGTAAGGCACCAATCAGACGCCATGAGTTAATATAAAGTATTTAAAAATATCATTTAAAAAAGACGTTTTTCTGTCCTGACCAACAACTGTAAAAATAAATTCCAAAATCTATTCAAAGTTCAAAATGGATCATGATGGACCGATGGATAATTATTAATATCTTTTCCAAGTTTGGTCAAAATGCACGCATCGTTTACTAAATAACAGTCGACCATACAAACCCACAATCAATTTTATTATGAATATACATATTATTTATGGTCTTTTGTGTGTGTTTTTCCCCGTGAATTTTTGCTATACTTCTTACTTGAATCACACTTTTTAAATTAAAAAAGCGACTTATAGCTTGATTAAACTGGATTCTCAAACCAGACATGAGTTGTCTCCTTTAATCGTCTGCAGCTATAGCCACCCATTGATAAACTGGGACGACCAGGCGCGTGTGTATTAAGTGTGGTGTTATCGTCCATGCAAACCTGCAGCACAGACCTGGGCTTGTCTCAAGGCTGTAAATTCATTACCCGCCTTTACAACCGCGTGTACTTAACGTATTCATGTCAGGCCAGACGACGGTTGGGGCGGGNGGTGCGTTTTGGGTGTGTGGGTGGGGGGGGGGGGGGGTGGGGGGGGGGGGGGGGGGTCTTTGTATTAGTGGGGCAAGGTTAGATATTGGATTGGGGATCTCGAAATGGAAAGGGAGCATTCTTTTAATAGATTGACGTTGTGGGGGGAGGGGGGTTCGGGTGTATTTTATCACCATTACAGGGGTCTAGTATGTCATTCACTAGTTTGGTAGGATGTGTACATAATTTGGCCACAATCAATTGGGTCTAGTATGTCATTCACTAGTCTGGTGGCAACAATTACAGGGGTCTAGTATGTCATTCACTAGTCTGGTGGCTCTGGTGGCAACAATTACAGGGGTCTAGTATGTCATTCACTAGTCTGGTGGCAACAATTACAGGGGTCTAGTATGTCATTCACTAGTTTGGTGGCAACAATTACAGGGGTCTAGTACTAGTATGTCATTCACTAGTCTGGTGGCAACAATTACAGGGGTCTAGTATGTCATTCACTAACTAGTCTGATGGGATGTGTACAAAACTAGTTTACAAATGTTGGGGTCCAAAATGTCATGAACTTATTTGGTGGGATGTGTACATACCATTTTAAAACTATCTTGACATGATTCTGTGTCTTCTCGTTATCGTTTTCAGTAGTTGCATTGACGTTATTAATGGGATAATCTTCGTCGACCGTCAAACTTTAATCGAGATTTTATCTTCCATGAACTTTCAGGGCTTTAATAGTGGCATTATCCTCCATCATGAAAGACACAACGTTTTACCCACTACAGGAAGTAGCTACTTTAAAGAGTGTCCTCGATGTTGACCCAAGTCAAAGAGAAACAAAGGGCGTTAACTTGGGGGCAAACACTCTGACTTATCTCTCCTGGCAAATATCGTGATAAACTATCAACCATTACGGCATGCGTTGTTACCTGTGGTCAAGTGGCTAACTGGGGACTGTGGTCAAGTGGCTAACTGGGGACTGTGGTCAGGTGGCTAACTGGGGACTGTGGTCAAGTGGCTAACTGGGGACTGTGGTCAAGTGGCTAACTGGGGACTGTGGTCAAGTGGCTAACTGGAGACTGTGGTCAAGTGGCTAACTGGAGACAAAGGTCAAGTGGCTAACTGGGGACTGTGGTCTAGTGGCTAACTGGGGACTGTGGTCAAGTGGCTAACTGGGGACTGTGGTCAATTGGCTAGCTGGGGACTGTGGTCAAGCGGCTAACTGGGGACTGTGGTAGAGTGGCTAACTGGAGACAGAGGTCAAGTGCCTAACTGGGGACTGTGGTCAAACGGCTACCTAGGGACTGTGTCATTGAATGCCGTCATAACTTTTTTTTTTTACTCTTTAAGACTAAGAATTTATTTTTAGGTCTGTTGAAAATGACGCAGCGTTCACAGGCCACGTTTATGCGGGTTTCATGCAAATTCTCAGCCGCCATTATATCCATTACTAAACTAAACACATTGTCATATTCTTGAGGACTAAGTTTTATCTCTTACTCCCTTAGCTAATACTTGGGCAGTATGCGTCATCTGTTGAGCAGTATTTCCATTACTAGTGGTACCCATTCGGAGCCGGTTGGACTCAGGGACAAAATTGGCCCCGGGACAAATCCCAGCCTACACGGAGATTCGAACCCGTGACCCTCGGTAAGATAGGTGAGCACGAATGCCAATCGACCATCGTGTGGCAGTCCGGCCCGTGAGCCATATGCAGACAGCGTTAAGAAAATAACAGGTCCGTGACCTAATTTTGAATCTATAATTGCCCAGTGAGTTTTTTTTCTGTAACGACGACATTATTCTAAAGTGCAATCCTAAAAAATATGCTGATTTAAATTGTTAAAACGATATGGGGGTGAAATGAGAAAAAAATTCCAAACCATTTTTTTTCTTGAAATTCTTTTAATATTTTTTTAAAAATATTTTTCTTTTAAAACCAACGTGGATAATGATTAGAAAAAGCCGCTGAAGTTATGTGCTTTAATGTGTAAGAATATCTACGATGTCCGATGCTAAAATAATCATGTCATTTTGTTTGTGTATCAACTCGAAAATGAAATTAGTGTGGAATTGGTGTATTTAAACATTTTTTAACAGTTTGAAAATCACATATTTTAAAAAATATCTAGTAGTATTTTTCAAACTTTTAAAGTTTTGTCGAAATCGTATCTTATCTTATATGTTACAGACGCTCCTTCTGTACAGAAGATTATTGCGTCTTCGTATTTCTATGGTTTGTGTTTAGTCCTGTATTCTTACTAGAGTGTTAAATGATGATAAAGTGTTGGATTTCCTGGTTTCTTCAGGCAACCCATTCCACGCCCGAATACCGGACGGAAAAAAAAGAAGACTTGTATGTGTTTGTTCTTGCATATGGAATATTTTAATCTTTAGCTTGGCTGTTATTTATCCAATTTTAAGAAATTTCAAAAGATAGAGTAAGATATTTATTAAATCCCAAAAATTGATATTTTTGTATTGCTCTATTTAATTTCTAAAAATATACTCTGGCACAACAAAACAAAAAGCAAGAAACGTTGTGTGTGTGTTTTTTTTTTAAATATTTTTTTTTTTTAATTAAAATTTTTTTTTAAAAAATACTGAACATTGTGTCACTCGGTAATAAAGTACGTCATGTTTGTTAATTATCTAAATCTGGCCCCCACTCCTTTTAACTTCACAGAATACGGCCCGCAAAAAGTTTGGATATCACAGCCTTGCATTGATCTAGCGTGGCCGGCCATTGAAGACCAAAGACAATATCCTCAAGCTAATGTTACAGGTACACAGATTTCTAAACTCTCCCGGGCTGTGTGATAACATGGATTACAAACATGGCTTGGCTGGATAACCTGGTGGCGCCACAAACTAAGCTGAGGCAACTCTAGTTTAGCACTTCCTGTCCCAGAAACCAAAGCGTATTGTCTCAACAAGGGACTTCTCAGCATGTATCGTCACAAAGTTATCTGCCCTTAATAGTGACACAACAAAGAATTTACCTAGAAATTGTTTTGTCTGTATAGACATTACATTTGCTTTAGTTTTGTATTATAGTTATGATCCTACATTCGTCCAAATTTCAAACATGGGGCTAAGACAAATCTCGTTTTTAACGTTTCAAGAATAAGTTGTTTGCAGAACTAGGAGAAACATATTCATAGATAGAAATATACACACATATAGAAACATATACATAGATAGAAATATACACAGAGACAAAATACACGCAAAGTTATAGCTCAGAATTGATGACATGAACACTGAACATTGACCACAATAACGTATGTTTTGAATGTCATGAAATACTATAACCAGGAATACAAATTCCCTTTTATAAAACTTAACTTATAATATAATACTTACAATGCCATACGACATAATACTTATAATCTTCAACAAAAAGCCATTGAGAGAAAAAAAATATTTACTTACTTCTTTTTAATGCTTGTTCGCTGCAGAGGGCTTTTAGTTCGTTTTATTTTGATTTTTTGTGTGTTTGTTTCGTGCTTACACAAACGCTATTTAATAAGCTCTTTAACAGGAGATAGTGGGGGGGGGGGTTGAGGATAAGTTTGACAGAAGTCAGTTTGAGAGATAACATCTCGGCACGCCATCAACTTGTCCTCAACATCTCGGTCATGTTCATTGTTCAGGGCAATCATCAGTCGCTTACCATTATTTGCTAGTAGCAGGTAATCATAGCATTGCCCCAGGGGCACTTGGTACAACAATTGGTAGCAATGCCATGGCCTCAGATGCATTTGGTACATCGATTGGTAGCAATGGTATTGCCCTAGAGGCATTTGATACATCAATTGGTAGCAATAGCATAGCCCCAGAGGCACTGGGTATATCAATTGGTAGCGATGGCATGGCCCCAGGGGCACTTGGTACAACAATTGTTAGCAATGGCATGGCCCCAGGGGCACTTGGTACAACAATTGGTAGCAATGGAATGGCACCAGGGATACTTGCTTCTGCAATTTTCTAGATTGTAACCATTGCATGGATACCTTGTAAAATTAAGACTAGCTGGTGTAATAGCTTTAGTGCTAGATCATTAGTATAATTATAGTTTTGGAAATAAGAGTTGGTAGCATTACCTCCTCAGTGTTGTTTCAAAGTATTGAACACTTATTACTAAAACAGTGAACGCTTATCCGTTATTATCCTTTTGATCTTTGCGGGAATACACTGGATACGCATACGACCCAAAAGTCCTCTTTAAATTAGAAACGTGTGTAATACACAAGGGATGTTTTAATAATTGACAAACTTACATTTAGTTGGGATAACTCCATGTTAACTCCCTTTAAAACCAATCAGTTCAATGTTCGCTCATCACTATTCTATGTAGTCTATCACTTTCTGACTTCAAGAAAAACATCATAAAATATCACAAAAAAACCAACACACAGATAAACGAACAAGATTTAGGGGGGTGGGGGGTGGGTGGCCTGTGGTGGAGTTTCTCAGTTCTGTAATTACACGCATGGGTTAGGGTAAGGGTTAGGATTAAGTTAAGGGTGAGAGTCCCGACAGTAGAAGAAATGACACAGGCCCTTGGCAGTCGTTAAGCCAAGTCGAGACCCTTGGGCCAAACATCAACGCTGGAATACGATGACTATGCGCGATAAAAAGTAATCCCCGCGGAATGATCGCAAGGCGTCCCCCCTTCAGTTGCCGGTCTTGTTTGTGCATAAATATCACGGTAACTTGCTGCCAAAAAGTGACATTTGTGACACAAGTATTTGGTTGTCACCATGTAGTTTTCTAGTGGCAAACAATCGTAAGCTGACCCTAACCCTAACCCAATAACCTGTCGACTCGTTAAAGTCAGTCCTCAGACCCATGGAGCCAAAGTAATTATCTTATAGTCCTAACCTTACAATGACAACAAAGTACCTTACCCTAAATCTAACATAATTAATGATAAAAAAGTTAACGTAAACTTAAACCCATCCTATTTAATGATACCAAAGTTAAACTAACTCTTTTAAAAAACAATATAAAAAAAGGTTTAAGGAAACTTTAAAAAAACAACCGTAAAACCAAAGTTTAAAAAAACAAAAAAACAATAAATCCTTTATATTTGAGACATAACTAAAAGTATTGATTATGTTCACTATATTATGCACCGCGCGTTCAGTATTAAACGCGCTCGACAGACTAGCATAAACATGTGCATGCTACAAAAATAATCTAAAATTCCATTACCATAATTACAGTACATGCGATCGATGTGAAATTTTGATATATCATTTTTATCGTCGCTACAAATCTGCCTGCAAAAATTTCAGCGCGATATGATACAGGGAAGTGGGTTGAAAATTGATTCAAAATTTTTGCGACAACCAATCAAGCAGACGCTGCGAGCTAATATAAAGGAATTAAGAAATAGAATTGTGATCATATAGTTCGTTGATCCCCTACCAACCTCCTTCATAATTGTCTTTTTAAAAACACTTCCCCCCATATGACGTTACCAAGGGAAAACATTGACAGAATGTTATAGTACTATTGCCACTGACAGAATGTTATAGTAACTATTGCCACCTACAGAATGTTATAGTAAATATTGCCACTGACAGAATGTTATAGTAACTATTGCCACTGACAGAATGTTATAGTAACTATTGCAACTGACAGAATGTTACAGTAACTATTGCCACCTACAGAATGTTATAATATCTATTGCCACCTACAGAATGTTATAGTAAATATTGCCACTGACAGAATGTTATAGTAACTATTGCCACCTACAGAATGTTATAGTAAATATTGCCACTGACAGAATGTTATAGTAACTATTGCCACTGACAGAATGTTATACTAACTATTGCAACTGACAGAATGTTATACTAACAATTGCCACTGACAGAATGTGATATTAACAATTGCCACTGACAGAATGGTACAGTAACTATTGCCACCGACAGAATGTTATAATAACTATTGCCACTGACAGAATGTTATACTAACTATTGCCACTGACAGAATGTTATAGTAACTATTGCCACATTGCCACCGACAGAATGTTATAGTAACTATTGCCACATTGCCACCGACAGAATGTTATAGTAACTATTGCCACTGACAGAATGTTATAGTAACTATTGCCACATTGCCACCGACAGAATGTTATAGTAACTATTGACACTGACGGAGTCTTTTTAGTCACTAGGTAAACGGTTTTATTTCCACGAGTATTCCACCCTTAGTTGCAGGATTAGGAAAGATGATTACCGAGGCGCAGATATGACCCCGCTAAGAGTATAGTCTTACAGAGATAAGCTCCATCATCCGATTAGTGCGCACCATCGGCTGTAACGAAGACGCAAATGGTGTAAAAAATAGTGCTTAAGTGGAGGTGCGTAACAATGGATGATTGCTTGTAACACTAGAGAGATGAGATGAAAGAAAGCGGGCAGAGAAAGGTGGTGGGAGGGGGGTTATGTACTGTGAAGGGTGGGGATGGGCGGGTGTCATTGGGGTCATTGTCATGAAAATAAATCATTATGACAGGCCCTTCAGGGAGCGGGGGGGGGGGGAATATTGTTATATATAACTGACTTTGTTACACACTTGACTTTGTTGACTTATACAACTGACTCTTATATATATATGACTTTGTGATACACTTGATTTTTTTTATACACTGACCTTGTATAACTCGCTTTGTTATACACCTGACTAGCATTTGAACTAACATTGTTATACACCTGACTAGCTGTTGACCTAACGTTGTTATACACCTGACTAGCTGTAGACCTAACGTTGTTATACACCTGACTAGCTGTAGACCGAACGTTGTTATACACCTGACTAGCTGAAGACCTAACGTTGTTATACACCTGACTAGCTGTAGACCGAACGTTGTTATACACCTGACTAGCTGTAGACCAAACGTTGTTATACACCTGACTAGCTGTAGACCAAACGTTGTTATACACCTGACTAGCTGTAGACCAAACGTTGTTATACACCAGACTTGCTGTAGACCTAACGTTGCTATACACCTGACTAGCTGTAGACATAACGTTGTTATACACCTGACTAGCTGTAGACCAAACGTTGTTATACACCTGACTAGCTGTAGACCTAACGTTGTTAACACCTGACTAGCTGTAGACCAAACGTTGTTATACACCTGACTAGCTGTAGACCTAACGTTGTTATACACCTGACTAGCTGTAGACCTAACGTTGTAATACACCTGGCTAGCTGTAGACCTAACGTTGTTATACACCTGACTAGCTGTAGACCTTTACGGTGTTATACACCTGACTTGTCATAACCCTGAAATTGTTATTTTGTTCACCTTGTTTGACATTATTACTTTGGTATGCACCTGACTTTGCAATACACAGAAATTTATTTTACCCCTGACTTTATAACACCTGCATTTTACACCTGACTCTAATGTACACCTGACTTTATTTCATCCGTAGTTAAATTTGTTACTAGGTGTTTACCGAATTTTAGCCCCGGCTACGGTCATATTCGGAGTCCGGCCATTTTCACAAATCCGGTGCACACTCCGACCGGATATCACTACATAAATCCGGACAAATCCGGCTATAGTTAAAGTTTAAAAAAAATCTGATTCCGTTCCAGCCTTATTTGTAATACTTGTGATTGTTGAACCAATTGTTTACATCAACTACACGCTAATCGTATTTTGACGTGTTGTTTTAAAATCTGCACTCTGTTGTTATACAATGTCTATCGTTAGGATCACACGATGAATTTTAACGCAGATGTGCAGACTGTCCATTCTCTTGACTTCAGTCAGGAACAATGTTCCCTTTAAGGTGCTGGATCCACGCCAGTTTAGATTTAGCGGGAAACAAATTTCGTAAAATATTGATTTAAAAAATGATGCTTTGCAACTTTACACACGAATTTTTGTTGACTTTGCGCACGCATAAAAAAACCCTTAGAGGTGACATTAGAGGGTAATAGTGTATAGGAAAACAAATAATAAAAACTCAAATGAATATTTAAACGCAATTTCCAAAGAAGAATTTCCTTTCTTTTTCATCGGAGGTCATTTTAGATTACATTAAAAGTCATTTCAAAGAAGTAATTCTGAAAGTAAAAAAAATATGACGCCATATCCCCTCACGCTACATCACACAAAGAATGTGTCAATATAACACGCACCACGCAACAGTCTAACACTTGCATTCACAAAGCGGGAAAACCCCATTAACTATCATTCTAGATTACATTTAAAATGATTTCAAATCAATAATTATGAAAGTTAACAAAACAAATGCTGTCTAAAAATAGCAGCTAAAATTACGTGAGTCGAACCAAAAGAGATTTTTCAAAAAGACCTTCACCAACATTGTTCTAAATATTATTAGCCATCGCTTGGCGCTGTTTCAGCCTGATAGATGTTAAGGTTGGCGAGAAATTGACAAGTTTCTGCTGTTTTTTCAGGTGTTTTTTTTTTTTTTTGGTTTTTTTACTTTCCAGGAAATCCAATAAACCTTTTCGGTAATTTTGTGGCCCTTGCATATCCTTGAGACCTCTATTACATATTTGTAAAAGAACCGAACCCTATATCTGGTATAATATAGTTCAGGGGGAGTTGCAGGATCAAGCTCTACAGACATTTCAAATATATACATCCAATTTTTAGAAGGGATATTGCGTTAAAAACTGAACAAATATGAAATAATCCCATTGACTTCAGTGGTGTAAGGTTGTTTGTCCTGTGGCAACGTTAGGTTTTAACTCGACGATGTAACAGATAACAAGAAGTCGTGGCCCTTTGATGTCAGCCAACAACCACATCGTTTGGTCAATACACCGGACGGTCTGAGTGGTGGATTGAGGTCAGTTGGTCAGATCTTTTGTCTGATTGCAGTCGGACACAAAGAGATTAACTCTTGATTAAATGTTGGCAGGCGCGCGTGAGTCGTCCTCCTTTGATTGTGGCGAGCCAAGCAACTCAAGTCAGCGAATGAACAGACTGCAAAACAATGGGATGGATGTCAAGATTTGATTCGTTTCTACTAAGACTTGACTAGCGGTGGCCATCAGTGTCATAGTTTAGGTGGGTTTCATCTGGTGCAGTTAACTTCTAAGGCGATGCCGCTCCTAAACATCGAATATTATTATTTTATTTATTTATTTAAAGGAGCAAGTCAAGATCGTAACGATGAAAAAATGTCAAACGTGTTACTGAGTGCGAGATTGAGTTTAGAACCGTTAAGCTAAAATTATTTTGCTCTTAACTTTTTCTGGGGGAAAATGCTTTTCCGATTGTAAAAATGTCAATCACTTCAAACAAATCATTTCTGTTGTTTTAAAAGAAACGTTAAATAGCCAAATCATCGTCTTGACAGGTGACTTCATTTAGAGTTGTTTTTTTTAAAAGGAAAACTTTCAAACTTTCAGCCTTTTCTTCCACTCGCATAGTCATTAATCTCTTCAATGTTTCTCTATCTGTAGCTTTAAAATCTCAATATTCTCTACACAATTTAAGCTTAGTCTTGTTATATAGGAATATTACTTTTTTAATTATCTTTTTTTTTTTTAGAGATAAGATAAATTAGTTTCGTTTAAACTCTATTTGAAGTTGTGATACGGGAGCTTTCCCCAGGATGCTCTGCCATTTTTTGTGCTGATTTCAGAGAGTTCCTGTCTAGGTATATTCGTAAACAACCACATACTACAGTGATATTGAAACAAGTGACAAAGACTTGACTTAAAATGATAGCATAAGATAATGACCTTATTCAACACTTTGGTAGTGTACTAACTGACGGCACACTCCAGGTATAGCTTGATAGGCCGCATGACTTTCTCCTGTACGTTACTTACCTGTGACCGTTAGACAATGACTTGTTCCAGTACGCTGTAGCCAGGTCATTAAACAATGACTTGTTCCAGTACGCTGTAGCCAGGTCATTAAACAATGACTTGTTCCAGAACGCTGTAGCCAGGTCATTAAACAATGACTTGTTCCAGTACGCTGTAGCCAGGTCATTAAACAATGACTTGTTCCAGTACGCTGTAGCCAGGTCATTAAACAATGACTTGTTCCAGTACGCTCCATACCTGTAGCCAGACCATCAGACAATGACTTGTTCCAATAAGCTGTACACCTATAGCCATCAGATAATGACTTGCTTGTGAACGCTGCCTACTTTTTACAATAAAGTTACGACTTTCCCCATACACACAGCCTATTAATAGACATTAAGAAATGACTCGCTCCAGTAAGCTTCTTACCAGTGGGAATTAGAAGAGAACTTCGCTCACTGACTCAATCTGTGCATGCAACGAACGTAAGGGAGAGTAATCACGTCACTAGGAGTCAGATAAACACTTCCTAGTACAGTAGCCTGGTTACCTGATCATATAATATAATGTGTATAAACAATACAAAAACTTTTGTTATTACGGTTCAAATCATTGGCCAATGCACAATTCCATTAAACGTTAAATAGCATTCATATTATGGCAGATAACTAGCACGAGAGTTGAGAAGTTTGTGCCGTTTGAATTGCTACCAAACTTAGTAGATAGATCTCAATACCAATATCATCATTTCTCATGGAT
Source organism: Radix auricularia (assembly GCA_002072015.1). Lineage (NCBI taxonomy): Eukaryota > Metazoa > Mollusca > Gastropoda > Lymnaeidae > Radix > Radix auricularia. The sequence goes on along the minus strand of MUZC01004504.1, from coordinate 115,321 downwards.
GAAAGCGACATAGGGGCCAAAGAGTGATATACATAGACAAAGGGGTGTAAGGGTGATAAACTTAGACATATGGGTCAAATGGTGATATACTTAGACATAGGGGTGGGTCTATGAGGGATATACTTAGACATAGGGGTCTAAGGATGATATACTTAGACATAGGGGTGGGTCTATGAGGGATATACTTAGACATAGGGGTCTAAGGATGATATACTTAGACACAGGGGACTAACGGGTGATATACTTAGACATAGGGGTCTAGGAGTGATATACTTAGACCAGTGGTTCTTAACGTGGGTTCGATCGAACCCTAGGGGTTCGGTGAGTCAGTCGCCGGGGCTCGGCGGAGGGAGGTCAAGACAGCACCCGACTCAAGGCATCTATATTACTACTATCAATGATGTCCTATGACTACTGTACTATATATAAGAGCCTTGCCCGCGACTCATTCGTAATGACACGCCCCGCTTGGCCATCATTGGCTGCCGGTGATCACGCCACATTGTTTGGCCAATCTGTGCTGCAGGAAATTTGGTGCACTCAGTGTCGACTTGTGACTGTCGTGTGATTTCTTTCTTAATATTTTAATCCATACTAACTATGTCGAGCAAAAACAGAAAGTGGTCGGACGAATATGTAAAACATGGATTCACATATATAACAGAACGTGATGGGAGTCAGCGTCCTATATGCATGATTTGCAATGCGAAATTAAGCAATTCTAGTCTAGTACCGGCAAAACTAAAGGAACACTTCCTTAACCTGCATGGAGATGGGGAACACAAGAACACAACGCTCGCTGAATTCAAGATGAAAAGATCCAGATTTGATGAAAAAGCTATACTCTGCCTGCTCTTGGCTTTGTACCAATCGACAAACCGATTATCACAGCATCGTACGAAGTTGCTTATACCTGATCGCAAAGCAGGGCAAACCACACACCATTGGCGAAGCACTCATAAAACCAGCTGCGTTGAAGATGGCGAATCTGATGCTGGGAAAAGCGGCCGAAATGACATTGTCCAAAATTCCTCTATCAAATGACACCATCAGAGACAGAATAGAGGACATGAGCAATGACATCTTGGCTCAAGTAGTTGCAGATCTGTTTTCAAGCCCGACAAAATTCAGCCTCCAACTCGACGAGACCACAGACGTTTCTAATCTGAGTCAGCTTGCTGTATTTGTGCGCTATGTGAAAGACAACATGATAAATGAAGAATTTTTATTTTGTAAGCCTCTTATAACAACAACTAAGGCAGCCGATGTGAAGAAACTTGTGGATGACTTTTTCAGAGACAATAATCTTTCGTGGGATATGGTTTCTGCAGTTTGTACGGACGGAGCTCCAGTCATGTTGGGAAGAAAGTCTGGTTTTGGTGCGCTAGTGAAAGCCGATGCACCACACATCATTGTTACGCATTGTGTTCTGCACAGGCATGCGTTGGCAACAAAAACCTTGCCTCCAGAAATGACCGAAGTATTAAAAATTGTTGTGGAATGTGTGAACTATGTGCGAAGCAGTGCACTGAGGCACCGCATCTTCAGTGAGCTGTGTAAAGAAATGGGCTCTGAATTCGAGGTACTTCTGTACCATTCTAACGTTCGGTGGTTATCCAGGGGACAGGTGTTGAATCGTGTTTTTGCCATGCGTGAGGAATTAGCCCTGTTTTTGCAAGAGCACCAACATCCTCATGCAAATTGCTTCAAAAATTCTAAGTTCGTTCTCATTTTAGCGTACATGGCTGATATATTCGAAGCTCTCAATCGTCTCAATCAGCAGATGCAGGGTGGTGGAGTCAACATCATTGAAGCGGAAGAAAACCTGAAGGCTTTTCAAAAAAAGCTACCGTTATGGAAACGACGAACAGAGAATACTAACTTTGCAAACTTTCCCCTGCTGGACGACTGTGTAAGTAACATCGAAGATATGTTTGGAATCGGAGACATTTCTGTACTTTCGGAACTGAAGCAAGCAATTGCCACGCACTTAGATGAGCTTGCAAAGTCTCTCGACGGATACTTCCCTACAAGAGAGTCATATCCAGCATGGGTGAGACAGCCGTTCACGTTTGATGTTGAGACAGCAGATGTCAATGATGAATACCTCGACGAAATCATTGAAATTCAGCAGAGCCAGGTTCAACAGGAACTCTTCAGGACAACAACGCTCTCAACGTTTTGGTGTCGACAAATGGTAACGTATCCTGTTATTGCTAGGAAAGCTCTGGAAATATTTATACCGTTTGTTACAACATATCTTTGCGAGCAATCCTTTTCCAGGCTGCTGGACATAAAAACGAAGAAAAGGAACAGACTTTGCTGTGAAAATGACATGAGAGTGGCACTTGCCAAGGTGAAGCCACGCATTTCTGAACTGGTCTCTCGAAAGCAACAGCAGAAGTCACACTGATTTGCAGAAAATATTCGTTATTATTGTAGCCTGGTGGAACTTAGTATTAAAAAAAGGTCATGTGTTTGTGAAAAAGTTTTGAATTTATTTGTTTGTGAGTTCATGCATTGTATTGGTTTTGTTCTTGTAACAATTTAACACAATGATGTTAATGCACGATTCATTTTGTGAACCAGTAAAACATATACCCATGTGTTGAATTTGAAAAAAAAATTTCAATAATGAAGGGTTCGGTGAATGTGCATATGAAACTGGTGGGGTTCGGTACTTCCAAAAAGGTTAAGAACCACTGACTTAGACATAAGGGTCTAAGGGTGATAAACTTAGAACCTAGAAATATGTGGTACCCATTCTAAGAAACAATACATTTGTGGTCCTAAATTCAAAATTTCATTTTCCATGCGGACTTAGACCTCTGAGACTAAAATGTAAGAACCACTCGATGGCAAACAAAGGTAAGTGATTGGGCTCTGGGCCAACCTACAAACTGAGCAAGACGTTTAGATAATAGACTTACAGACTGTGAAAGACAATGTCATCAGACAATTGTGATATCATATGTCATCAGAATATTACCAGATGTTTGTGATATCATATGTCATCAGAATATTAACAGATGTTTGTGTTATCATATGTCATCAGAATATTAACAGATGTTTGTGATATCGCGTGTCATCAGACTCTCAAAAATCGTCATCAACATTTTCTTTTGGCACATCAGTTTCATGGCCATATTTTTGGGGGAGTGGTGTGAAGGGGTGATAGAGGTTTACGTCAGTGTGAGGACACGACTTGTTGACAAAATTATTATCGTCATCCACATGCAGTTATTTAGAGCAGTATCACAGTGTTATTCACTAAGCCTAGTACCACGATCAGGGCAAACAAAAGCATGTATTACGTCACACATCCTGAGTTGCCACGCAGGTATCTGACCGACGCCACGCAGCAAAATTTGATTGAATTATTAGATTATTTGTGTTGTTGTGATATAAAATTATGGGGGGAAAAAAGAAAAAAAAAGATGCTTTTCAATTTTTCCAACGATTTTTTTCTTTTGCCCAACGAACCTTTTACATTTATTTAGCTGTAGGTATATTCAAAGTCAACATTATTTCCGGGGGAATTGTCAGGGTAGTATGCCCAAAACGCCGCCTGGTTAATTATGTGGAGGACTTTGGATAACTGAATGTGTAATACTACAATCACGTGGTGAAGAGGAGTAAAATAGAGTTTAGTGGAGTTTGGCAGGAGTCGAAAAGAGTTTAAAATGATGCTAGACGAAGTGAGTGGACGTGCTAAAATTTGACGTCGGACGTAGCAAAGACGGCATTTCAAGACCCGATGTTAATTTGACGCGTTTATGGTCGTAAAGTTTATTCCCCGGCGTAAGGTTATAAATAAGCTGAGATAAGTATGGACAGACGCAAGGTCGGCGTTAGATACGTCTCCAGAGACTGGTTATAGCCGTAGCCAAACTCATGATTTGTTTGGTTCTGCCCAGTTATCTGATACACTCATAAGGTGCATAGCTGTTGTTATCTACAGGTGGGAGATAGGCCGCGAAGGTTCGAGACCTGCACGTGCTATAGGATACCCACCGCCACCCACCCCGTTCCTCTACCTTCTATAGGGGCTTCTCATGACGGTCAATTTCACGAAAAAAACTTGAACATTTTCTGCTGGTCTATCATGCTGGACTTGGTCCTTGTGTGGGCGCTGGCCGAGTGAGTGAAAGACAGAGTGCGTCTCTGGGTCTGTGTCCAGTCGCGTAGCTAGGAATTTGTAGGGGTTGGGGGGTCCGAGAGGGGCTTAACCTCTTTGGGGCTCCCACATACACGGCGGTGGCGTTCTATTTAATGTACACAAAATGTGAACACTAATTTTGGGGCCCCACTCAAGTGGGGGCCCGAGAGAACTTTTGACTTTGGAGTCCAAAGTTTGGACCCCATCTCCCTCCCATAGCTACGCCTCTGTCTGTCTCTATGTATGTTATTGTTGTTTTACTGTCGTATGTCTATTTATGTTATTGTCATATTACTGTCGCATGAATATGTATGTTATTGTTGTTTTACTGTCGTATGTCTATTTATGTTATTGTCGTATGTCTATTTTTGCTATTGTCGCATTACTGTCGTATGTCTATTTATGTTATTGTCGTATTACTGCCGTATGTCTATTTATCTTATTGTCGTATCACTGCAGTATGTCTATTTGTGTTATTGTCGTATCACTGTCATGTCTCTTAAATTGTTGCTCCCAATATTTGAACCTTATTTCAGCTCAGACAACGATCAATTATAAATAGAATATTTGCTATAATTCAACAGAGTTATAGCCCTTTCGGCGTGCTTAGTTGCCCTTATCGCATGTGAGTAATGCACCTTTTGAAGGTTTATTAAACGATTTTGTTCAGAAGAATTATCTTCCGACATCGCGCGAAATAAAAAGAGTAGCGCCACTTGCATCTCGTGGCTATTACCATCCATATTTTAAGATCGCTCACTTTTGATTGACTCTGTAAACAATATATCTGATAGTTATCTCTCAGTACCGTAAATCTGCGTGTTTTATCTCAAGCACTTGGTGCGCTGCTAAGAAAACTACAGATCAGTTCTCATGACGCCAGTAACAGAGGGTCGAATATTCTCTCTCTCTCTCTCTCTCTCTCTCTCTCTCTCTCTCTCTCTCTCTTATTTCTTCTTTCTCTCCCGTCGTCATTTTCCTAAAATGCTCGTGATCTAGCTGATCAAGATTATCGGATAATTTTTATTGCTCCCCCATCCGACACTGCCCGTCTACCTGTGTAACCCTAAACCTAACCTTTACCCCATTCATCACCAGCCAGCTACCATTAGTACATGTGACGCGCCGATATCTGACAATCAAAACGTTTCAAGTCCATTCCCGCGGTCACTCTGAAGTATTCAATTTCACGAGATTATCATTCTAGGAATAAAAGTGGGGAGGTGTATTATATATCAAGGAAACACATGCTCTCATTCTGGGGCCTCAAATGACCCTAACATGCTATCACGTGGATCAGCTAGAATGACCCTAACATACTACCACTTGAGCACTAAGAATGACCCTAAAAATCTACCACTTGACCAATTAGAATGACCCTAATATTCCACCACTTGACCATTAAGAATGACCCTACCATTCTTCCACTTGACCATTAAGAATGACCCTAAAAATCTACCACTTGACCAATTAGAATGACCCTAATATTCCACCACTTGACCATTAAGAATGACCCTACATTTTTTCCACTTGACCAATGAGAATGACCATGACAACACGATACCAAATTTAACAACAAGAATAACACAAATGACGTCACCCTCTAGATATGAATGCCTAGTTAAAGGTATTTAAACTAAGTTAAACACTTTAAGTAATCTAAAATTAAACACTGTAAGTAAACTTAAGTTAAACACTAAGTTAACTAGATAGAGGTATCATATTTAAGTACAGTATACTGTATATTAGAATTAATATTGATTTTGCATACTAACTAGAGGTATCATCTGTATGTAAACTATAGCGGTAATATTGATATGAAAACAAAAAGCTTGAAGTAATTTATGTAGGTATGTATAGTATCAGTTTAGAGGTAGTCTTTATATGTCTATAAACGAGAGGTAAGCTATGTAGGTATGTATAGTATCAGTTTAGAGGTAGTCTTTATATGTCTATAAACGAGAGGTAAGCAATGTAGGTATGTATAGTATCAGTTTAGAGGTAGTCTTTATATGTCTATAAACGAGAGGTAAGCTATGTGGGTATGTATAGTATCAGTTTAGAGGTAGTCTTTATATGTCTATAAACGAGAGGTAAGCTATGTAGGTATGTATAGTATCAGTTTAGAGGTAGTCTTTATATGTCTATAAACGAGAGGTAAACTCTGCAGGTATGTATACTAGAGGCGTGATTTTGTCCCGTGTATACCTGCAGTCTATTGTTCAGGTTTGCTAACTTTACAGAGATCTCCAAAGATGTTAAACCTTTTGACTTAAAACCATTCAATAATGCAAGGTCCCCGTGACTATGTGACTCTACTTTCTACGTTAAAAACTCTAAGTCTGTCACGTTACCTACTTCGATGTAATCTGTGTGACAACTTCTAAAGTGGATAGGGTAGATGTCCAAGATTATATTGCTCAATTTAGAACCGTTGTTTAGGGCGGGTTCACACTGTAATGGCATTCCATCTGATATTGGTATAGTCAGACAACAAAGCTCATGAGCGGACCGGGAATCGGGGAGGGATTGGGGAGGGGGGTGCTCAACATTTGGCTAAAAGAACTAAAGAGAAAGTGAGCAGTCAGCAGCTACATTATCAGCGGATCTAAAACTGGGACTATCAGGGAAGTAAGCAGTCCGGCATCCTTCCGTCTCGCGAGACGATGGTGCATCACCGTTGGGTTGGGTTGCATTTCCTCGAGTGACTGTGCAGTCCTATCCTTGAGTGACAGTCTTTGCCACAGTTTTTACACACGAGTTCTGTGCTTCCAAATGTTTTGGCCTTTCTCCTAGCTCTTCTGTCTGCAGCCTCCTCCATTCTTCGCTCCTCGGCTACTATGACGCCCTCTTTGACAACTGTGCGCCACGTAGATCGGTCTTCTGCCTTACACTCCCAGTCACTTGTATGTATTTTGGCTGCTTTCATGTCCCTTTGACAGACATCTTTAAATCGCAAGCGTGGGCGACCTGTTTTCCTCTTTCCTGAAGCAAGTTCACCATATAGGAGGTCCTTCGGGATGCGGCCGGGGCTCATTCTTTTGACATGTCCTAGCCACCTCAGGCGTCTTTCACTAAGAATTGAGAACATGCTTTGGGTATTGGCACGCGTTAGTACCTCACTATTAGGCACTTTTTCTTGCCATTTAATACCAAGGATGCGGCGCAAGCATCTCAAATGGAAGCTGTTAAGCTTACGCTCTTGTGATGTATAAGTGGTCCATGTCTCGCTCCCATATAGTAGTGTACTGATGACACAGGCTCGATAGACGCACAGTTTGGTTTTCTCCGTTAGCTTGGTGTTTTGCCAGACCCGCTTATTTAGTTTAGCCATTGTTGCGGCTGCCTTGCCAATTCTGCTGTTTATTTCTTCTTCAATGGACAGTGTATTGGAGACCTTGGATCCCAAGTAGGTGAAGCTGTCCACAACCTCCAAGTTTTCATTATCGATATTTATGGTAGGAGGAGGTCGAGTGTCTTGGGCCATGATGTTTGTCTTTTTCAAGCTGATTTGCAGACCAAATTCTTTGCAGGCATTGGAGAAGCTTGACACGAGTTGTTGCAAACCAGATTCTGTATGTGCTGTTAGTGCCGCATCATCCGCAAATAGTAGCTCTCGAATTAGGACATCCGTCGTTTTGGTCTTGGCTCGGAGGCGGGCAGTGTTGAAAAGTCCTCCATCAGCTCTGGTATGTAACCAGATTCCCTCACTGCTATCCTTGAATGCGTATCGAAGAAGTACAGAGAAGAATATTGCGAAGAGTGTTGGTGCGAGTACACAACCTTGTTTAACTCCGCTGCTGACAGGGAAGGCCTCTGACTTAGCTCCATCGAACTGTACTGTGCCAAGCATATTTTCATGGAACTGTCTGATGATGGCAAGTAGGTGAGGGGGACATCCAATTTTTGCCAGTATTTGGAATAGCCCGTTGCGACTGACTAAGTCGAAGGCTTTTGTAAGGTCCACAAATGCAATGTATAGTGGCATCTGCTGCTCTCTGCATTTTTCCTGGAGCTGTCGTATGGAGAACACCATGTCTATGGTAGACCGACCGGACCGGAAACCACACTGAGATTCTGGATAGACGCGGGATGCTAGGCTTTGTAAACGTTTTAGTATAACGCGGGCAAAGGTCTTTCCTACAATACTAAGGAGTGAAATGCCGCGATAATTATTGCAATCACTCCTATCACCTTTGTTTTTATATAGTGTCACTATATTTGCATCCTTTAGGTCTTGGGGGATGTAGCCCTGTTCCCAGCAGAGGGACAGAATCTCGTGCAATGGTTGGAGTAAAGCTGTCTTGCCACTCTTTAGAACCTCTGGTGGTATTCCATCATTCCCAGGCGCTTTTCCACAAGCTAGACTGTCAATTGCTTTGCTCAGCTCTTCCTGTGTGGGCACGACATCAAGTTCTTCCATGAGTGGCATATCTGGGATGTCATCTAGAGCGGTGCTGGAGACTGTGGTAACTGTTGAATACAATTCCAGATAATGCTCAACCCACCGTTTTAGCTGTGCTGCCTGGTCTTGAATAATTTCTCCATTTTTGGACTTTAGGGGAGCAGCTTTTGA
>MUZC01004504.1:95903-106521 GCA_002072015.1 Radix auricularia | reverse complement strand
TGTAAGCCATAAGAGCTTTCCTTTTTGCTTCAGTGACGGGTTTCATCTCGTCCCAATGTTCATCAAACCAGTCCGTGTTTTTGTGAGATTTTTTGCCAAAGGCTTGTATTGCGGATGTATAGATTGTGTCTCTCAGTTGCGTCCATTTGGAGTCAATGGTGACGCATGGGGACATCTTTGAGAGACTTTCCTTCACCTTGTCTTTGAACAGCTGCGCTATCGTAGGGTCTTTCATGCAGGAGGTATTGATGCGTGGACTTCCCTTTTTCTTTGTGTGGTACGAGTTTTTCCTCATTATTCGTACTTTGCTGGCGACAAGGGAATGATCCGTGTCACAGTCGGCACTGTGATAGCTGCGAGTGAGTAGGACGCTAGCTAGTTGTGCACGCCTGGTGATAATGAGGTCCAGCTGGTGCCATTGGTGGGATCGAGGGTGTCTCCAAGATACTTGATGTATATCCTTGCACTTGAAGAAAGTGTTGGTCACACACAAGCCTCGTGAGCAGCACAATTCCAGAAGCCTTTGTCCATTTTCATTTAACTTTCCTCTTCCAAATAGTCCAAGGCAGGTGGGCCAGGCTTCGTGGTCGCTCCCCACTCTAGCATTGAAATCTCCTAGGAGATAGATTGCCTCGTCTTTGTGGATGCCGGCTATTGCCTGGTCTAACGCTCCATAGAACTGGTCCTTCTCTTCCGGAGTTGAATAGAGTGTTGGGGCATACACACTAAGAATGTTTGCTGGGCCCGCAGTTGTTCTGAGTCTTAGAGTGAGGATCCTCTCCGTGCCTGATGACGGTGGTTCAATGGATGGTAGAAGAGTGTTTTTAACAGCGAAACCCACACCATGCTGTCTAGGTTCGTCTTTCGGTCTGCCTTGCCAGAAGAAGGTGTAATTGGCCTCTTTGAGTGAACCGTTGTCTGGGAGCCTGGTCTCCTGAAGGCATGCTATGTCAATCTTTAGCCTTTTAAGTTCTCTATCGATTATTCCTGTCTTCCGTGTGTCGTTTATGGACTGCAGATCATCAGTGATGCCGGGACACATAGTCCTCACGTTCCAGCTAGCGATTCGAAGAGCTGGGGTCTTCTTTTTCTTTTTTTTTTTGTATTTCTTGGTGCAGGGCTTAGTGGCCCACTTGTTGAGTGGTACTCTAATCTCCACGCACCCAGTGGAGAAGGCAGGCCATGACGGGATAGCACCTATTTGACTGGGGGCTGCCCAGTTTGAGGCGGGCGGTAGCTGTCCAGTGAGACATTGGTAGTCTCTCCCACCGTCGGAAGCAGCCCCTGGCGCCTAGCTCTACCTCAATTGAGCTTTGGCTTATAACCGGTAACTGCTGCTTCCCGTGTTTTATCGACACCTTGCGGCGACGCTGGAGTGTCCTCTCCAGAGGTGATGCAAGCCTGGGCGGGTATTATGGAGAATTAGCTGCTGCCCATACAGCATATCCCCCCTCTCCACGTCAATGGTGTAACCAAGGGAACGACTTGCGTCGATGCAGCTTGGCTGCCATTGGCGTCGCAGGAGCTGCCGGTATGTACATAAGTCTTATGTATAGACCGCCTGTAGGTGCTCCAATTCCTGATTTTCTTTCAGGGTTTACTCCCTTAGCCTTTCCCGCAAGGCAGGTATAGCCGCAAGGCAGCGGAGGATTTGTACTCGGAGTTTCCTTCTCCTAGATGAACTACCAGCCAAGGTTTTAACGAGCATCATCTACCCGTAGGGGTGCCAGAACCGGGGTTTGAACCCGTGACCGATTTTTATTTTTATTTTAGAATTGTTTTTGTACCGCAGCGCACTAACACTTTGACCACCGCGCCCCATATCACTAATTTAATTACTAATTAATTGAAATTGGGAACATTGGCCATCCATTATTATTATTAATTTAATTAATTATAAACACACATTTTACCATTACAGTTATTCATTCTATATGTTTCAATTTAAAAGCTGTAAAATAATTTGATTTACAATCACAAACCAATCAGATCATCAAAATTTTAGTATTAACAAATTCAATATGTTAGCTTTCAAAATATATGCCTGAAGCCTGAACTGACTGAAAACAGCTACCAGATGCAAAGTAGTTTGGTAGTGCTAGTCTCGGTGGTAGCATAAGGTAACACAATTGTTACATTATGATCGACTTTACAATGAACGGCAACATCCTTCTTGCCTAATGAATAGACAACCCTCTACTATTGTAAAGATACATTCATATTCTTTGGAATCTCGGTGTACAATTGCATAAACAGTAGGCTACTGTCTGCGTATACGGACAGCGACCTACGACTTGTCATTTCGGGTCGACACATTTGTAAATTATACATAAAATAAAGCACTTCTTGGGGTTTTGGTAAGTGCATAAGTCAGTGTGGAAATTTTGTAATCGTATTTTATTAAATTTGCAAGCAGGTCAAGGATGTAAAGTTATTTTTAAAAAACAAAACACACGGAATCCCATTTCTGTTTTGAACAAGTCCTCTCTGCTACAAAATCAACTAGGGAAGTAAGCAGTCAGCAGCTACATTATCAGCGGTTCTAAAACTGGGACTATCAGGAAAGTGAGCAGTCAGCAGCTACGTTATCAGCGGTTCTAAAACTGGGACCATCAGGATAGTAAGCAGTCAGCAGCTACATTATCAGCGGTTCTAAAACTGGGACCATCAGGATAGTAAGCAGTCAGCAGCTACATTATCAGCGGTTCTAAAACTGGGACTAACAGGAAATTGAACAGTCAGCAGATACAGTATGAGCGGCCTTGCCACCGACCCCCCCCCCAAATGGTTAAAGAGAACATTGACACTCATGTTCAGTCTTATTTCAAATATACATTCACGTGTTTAACCTGGAGAGTATACCAACTCAAATTTACGTGTATAGCGTCGAAGGTATACAAACTCAAATTTATAATGTGGCAGGTTCAGACACGTAACTGGGTTTTGCGCGGCCTTGGTTAATTCATTTTTGGCACCCTTGAGAAATAGAGCAAAGACTAAATTATACAGCACATATTGATTATTGAAGGATTTGCTCTCGGCGCCCTTGGCAACTGTCCCAATGCCAAGTCGATGTTACGCCTCTGAGTAGGTTTATGCTCTCATACTTAAAGGAAATTTGATTTGGGATTATCTCCTCTTTATTTTAAGAAGTAAATACTGAATATACTGCTTGCTGTCCAATCATATGTCAAAAAAAGCGAATAGTTTTCTTGAATAATTCAGATCGCTTTATTCCCTATCATATGCAAGACAGCGAGGTCAACGGGGTCAGGGAGGTCAATGACACCCAATGAAAATAAAGGAACTTATTGAGATCCTTCGGTGCTTGATGATTAACCTCCCCTGGCAATGTTAACACAAGAGTCCTGACACATTGGATTATTTCCCCTTCCCCTTTGACGCCACACCAAACCTGTCAAAACTGACGTCGACGGACGAGAAACAGGGCCATGATCTGTGCCGACCGAGCGCTCACGAGGGCCGTCAGCCATATGCATTGTGTGTATTGGGGGGTCACTGTAGCGAGAGGACCGGGATCAGAAATGCTCGACTAATGAGGGAAATCCCGTGGAAAGGTACAACTGCGATGTAGCTCCCTTTCTCGTATCAGTGATTCTAAAAAAAATTGTTGCTGCTTTTGGTATTTTAGAAATGTTTGAATGTGAAGGTAAATGAAGAGTTCAAGCTGAAGATCTGATTAAAGGTAACGACTAATATAGTCTGGGCCAGTGATGGCGAACCTTTTTGGGCCCGAGGGCCAAAATTCAATTGAAACCTACTTTTATATTGCAAAAATCAAATGGAAAAGACGTAAACAGGGTAAGGGTTAGCCTGACAGGACGTAACAAAACAGCGAACGTTACGTCCTGTCAGGCTAATTCTTACCTTGTTTACGTCTTTTCCATTTAATTTTTTATAAGCCTGATTGCAGTCTCACCCCTCATTTTGCTTACTACTTTTATATAGCAAAACGTCGACACAAAGTGCCATCAAAGTCGTTTGATTAAAGGAAGTCATATTTTAGTTAGGTGGCGGCTGATTGGGCTCTGCGTGTCGTCTGTGGCACGCGTAGCATCACTGATCTAGGCTTTGCCATTTCGTGGAGAAAAGCGAAAGAGAAAAATCTGGTGTTATTATTATTATTATTTAAGGTTGTTAACGATTACTTTAAATTTAATCTTTATTTTCGATTAAAGCCAAAAAATAAAATTTATGATGTCATAAGTAGCTCTTATGAAACATTCTTGTAGAAAATCTATATAACACTGGAATGTCTTTTATATGTAATCTTTTAAACAACTACTCAAAAAGAAAAGTGTGTTGACATTATTTGGTTCAAGTGATGAGCGGGTCTTATTGAGAATATAACCAGCTGAGCTGAACAGTCATTCCTATGGAGCTGAGGTAATAACTGGTATGCACATAACGGTCTTGGCAAGGAATGGCATTATCGGATATCTGTGTTCATTAAGTTTCCACCATTGTAGAGGGTTAATGAATTCAATAACTTTCATCACCATTTTGTAACGCAGTAATTCATCAGAAGAGGTTTCGTCATTTTCTGTCTCTGAGTCAGACTCCCTTACTGCCATTTGCTTAACATGCTTTGCATTATGTTTGATAAGTAGGCGAGGTGTTAGAACCGTGGCAGAAAATCTTTATCAACATTTTGAACATTCCCGTCAGTCAATAGCTTAAAACCAAAATTACGTGTAATCGTCAAGAAATTTGTTATTATTTATCGGCCCCTATCTTTTTATTATTATTTTTTTTATAAAACTTTTGACTTTCAATCATTTGTAAGTGATGGGTCGATTAATCGTTAAAAAATAATTTAATCGTTAAAATTTGTAACGATTAAGAGAGAAATTAATCGTTAATTTCCGCAGCCCTATATTATTTTCTGTTTTGCTTTGTTTCAGTAGGATCAATTCCATTAAGATGATCCTAGAGCTTCGATATTGTGCAGTTCACAATGGTGCCCCAACGACGGGTTAATGATGACCTCAATATGTTCATATTTAAAAAAAAAAACCTCTGAAATGAATCCCACACACCAAGATAACATCACACACACCGACTTTACAGGAACGGGGCACGTATCACCCCCACACAGATTTGTGATACATCAACTCACACACAAACATTCGTTCGCACACATCCGTTCACTTCCAAACACAACATTCACACCCACACACACACCCACTCATCTATACAACGTTTCTCCTTTTCCACACGTAGCTGAGGAAATATGACGTCACGTCGCGAGAGATTTCAAGGCAACGCCCCGCCCCATGCTCGTGAACATCTCCACACACACCTGCTTTTCAATTCAAACCTCATGCCACAAAGTTGATCCACACAGCGGGTGCCACCCCCACCATCACACAGCGGGGGGCCACCCGAAGAGGGCGGTACGTATGTATGTATCTGTATCAATGGGGGCCATGTTCTTGCGACCACATGGCCCCCTCGCTCTTTTAGTTTCATCGGCGTTAGTTTTGGTGACCCGGAAGTACTCAAAACCTAGTTTGAAGTCAAAGACGAAAGTTGGCTGGTTGTAATAGTAGCAAGGAAACGGTGAAAATACACAGGTGGTCTACCTGAGTCAAAAACCTGGCCCGTGGGGTCTGAGGCTTGATAGAAGTCGGAATACCAATAGTAAGGCTAGAAATTGAAAGTCTCGTCTGTATACTTTACAACATCCTAGAATTATTAACATGTTCGAATAACCTTACATTGTGCTATAGATATAACCATTTTTTAAAATTAACCTTACAATGTCCTATAAATATTCCTCATGTCCCAAGAATCTTATAATATTCTACAAAGCTAACTATAGCCAAACAATGTCATAATGTCCTACAAAACTTATCATGTCCTACAAAATCATATAATGTCCAATGAAACTTACAATGTACTATCAATCTTACAATTTTATCGTACCCTTACAATCTATGGCGGATTAAGGGGGGGGGGGGCTGAACGGGCTAAAGCTACAGGCCCCCGACGGTTTGGGGGCCCCCAAACTTTTTATATTTTATAATAAAAGTGTACAAATGTTTGCACGAACCCTTGGAAATATAATAAATAAAATAAATTAATAAATATTATCTCTACAACTGGATATAGTTGCCTCCCTTAGAGAACATAGTTTAAATAATTGTTTATATTTTTAAAATTTCTCCGTTGTGACGAGCTCCGCTGGCCGTGTGGATAGAGTAATGGCTAGTGATGCAAGTGGTACCGGTTTCGATTCCCAGCAGTGGAATTAAAAGTTTTTGTTTTCACACTGAATTGTAACATACCGGCGAACACTGCAAACAGATACTTCTTCGTGTTTTTTTTTTCATTATTAATATTTAGTTACAGTCTTATATTAGCTGTTAACAATCATTTTAAGGGACGCTGGCTGGATAGGGCCCCCGTTTGATTGCAGCCCGGGGCCCCGTGCAGTCTTAATCCGCCCCTGCTTACAATGATCTACAAACAATTAAAAATTGTACCAATCTTTTGATGTCCTAGCAACGTTACAATGTCCTATAATTACCTAGCAACGTTATAATGTCCTAGTGACGTTTTAATGTCCTAGTGACGTTACAATGTCCTAGCAAGTTTCGATGTCCTAAAGTCTATTGTACCACAGTTCAATACACTACTTTTTATGGCTCTATTTCCTATACTATAATGTAATTTTTCTGTGAAATTTGAGATTCACTGCCCTATAATGGGTGCGGTTTACAAGACAAAGACTGGTGAAAAAAATACCTTAAAAGTTTTTAATAAGACCATTTACAATCTGTACTTCATAACAAACACAAACCTATTTTAAACCCATTACAAGCTCGTCAACTCGCTCAATGAAGTCATTCCAATCTTCACGCCGACTCATTTTTTTTATAACACTCAATAACCTAAACACCATACACAGGTTAAAGAAACAGCGTCGAAATGTCAGAAGGTTCTATGTGAACAGCTTGTAACACAAGTGGCTCGCTTCTCCATGAGTGCACCATTCAGCACGGTGCTGCATCAATGCATCACAATCTAAAATTGCCCCCTGTCTGCAATGAAACGTGGGTCATTATTTTCCTTAAATTTCCTACAACCACACCTCGCTTTTATGGCCAGTGATTGGAGAATTATCTGCACTTTGTTACCCAAGGGAGCGGGGGGGGGGAACTCCCCAGGCGTTTACAATTGGCAGAAAATTATGTTGTAAATGACGCTGTCCTTACAGTCGTAATGATGGGGCTGTCGATGTGCATTTGTCTTCAACGAGCTCGCCATCAACTATTAAAAAAAAGTGTATATGGACACACATACACACACAAAACACACACGCACACAAAATCAACTAACGTATCGGCGAGAGGCCTACCCTGTGTAATATTCAAAATGTGTATGAAAAATGTTTCAAGTTTTGTCATGTAACTGTAGAGTTTCACATATCGTTCCGCTTGCAAAGAATGGTGAACATATAGTTACAGTTAGCACACAATAAGATGACTTTTCATGTGGGGGGTCGCCTTTAGGAAAGTCGCTGTGGTCAGTCTTCGTTTCAAATGCTCAACGAATGAAGTGGTCCCTAAAATTCAAAGAAATATAATGAGCATGTTCCAGGATATGACGCGGAACCCCAATACATTCTGAATACAATAGGAGGCGGAGCTGAGACATCACTGTGAGATTAATGTCCCACAAGGACAATGGCAGGCTGAGACATCGATAAGAGATTCATGTCCTACAAGGACAATTGCAGGCTGAGACATCGATAAGAGATTTATGTCCTACAAGGACAATGGCAGGCTGAGACATCGATAAGAGATTCATGTGGCGCACCTTAGATGTGGCGCACCTTAGATGTGGCTGACCTTAGATGTGGTGCACCTTAGATGCGGCTGACCTTAGATGTGGCGCACCTTAGATGTGGCGCACCTTAGATGCGGCTGACCTTAGATGTGGCGCACCTTAGATGTGGCGCACCTTAGATGTGGCTCACCTTAGATGTGGCTGACCTTAGATGTGGCGCACCTTAGATGTGGCTGACCTTAGATGTGGCTGACCTTAGATGTGGCTGACCTTAGATGTGGCGCACCCTAGATGTGGCTGACGTAAAGATGGGGCTCATGCACCTTAGATGTGGCTGGACTACTGGGAGCATCGCTGTGTAGTGGGCGTGGTCAGCTGTTGTACACATTGAACCAAATATTTATTCAATTTATTCTCGAAGACAGGGTGACCAAAACCATTCCTTTTAAAACGTAGTCAACTAACGATTGATTGAAGCATAACGTCATCTTTGGGGGAAAATGGTTAAGTTGCATTCCAGGTTTGTGGCATGCCCTGAATGATCACACAAAAAAAAATCTCTACCCCAGGCCTTGTTTAGGCCCCTGGTAATCTCGGGTTGGATGGGAAAAAAAGAGGGTTGGGGTGGGGGCCGGGATCAAATCAGTTCAGGGCGATCAAATGATGAAAATCTATAAAGTCAAATGTTCATGTTACGGTAAACATCTGGTTTTTATTCGAAACGTTTTAAAAGGGAAATGTGATATTTTCTCGCCCCTAAAGAGACGTGTGTAATGGCAAGCATTGATGTAAGCGTGGTGGATTGTATGAAAATTTTGGGAAATACAAGCTAGCATTCCAGCACATATTGTAATATAGCTGTCTCTGAACTACTGGTGAATTTTGTAATGGTAACTATTTTTGGAAGTACTATTCAAAATGTAAGCATGTACCAGTCTGGATGTAAGCATGTATCAGTCTGGGTGTAAGCATGTATCAGTCTGGATGTAAGCATATACCAGTCTGGATGTAAGCATGTAACAGTCTGGATGTAAGCATGTAACAGTCTGGATGTAAGCAAGTAACAGTCTGGGTGTAAGCATGTAACAGTCTTGATGTAAGCATGTATCAGTCTGGATGTAAGCATGTAACAGTCTGGATGTAAGCATGTAACAGTCTGGATGTAAGCATGCATCAGTCTGAATGTAAGCATGTAACAGTCTGAATGTAAGCATGTAACAGTCTGAATGTAAGCATGTAACAGTCTGAATGTAAGCATGTAACAGTCTGAATGTAAGCATATAACAGTCTAAATGTAAGCATATAACAGTCTGAATGTAAGCATGTAACAGTCTGAATGTAAGCATGTAACAGTCTAAATGTAAGCATGTAACAGTCTGAATGTAAGCATGTTCCAGTCTGAATGTAAGCATGTAAAGAATGAATATAAGCATGTAACAGTCTGGGTGTAAGCATGTAACAGTCTGAATGTAAGCATGTACCAGTCTGGATGTAAGCATGTAACAGTCTGAATGTAAGCATGTACCAGTCTGAATGTAAGCATGTAACAGTCTGAATGTAAGCATGTAACAGTCTAAATGTAAGCATGTAAAGAATGAATATGAGCATGTAACAGTCTGAATGTAAGCATGTAACAGTCTGAATGTAAGCATGTACCAGTCTGAATGTAAGCATGTAACAGTCTGAATGTAAGCATGTAACAGTCTGAATGTAAGCATGTAAAGAATGAATATAAGCATGTAAGAGTCTGAATGTAAGCATGTAACAGTCTGAATGTAAGCATGTACCAGTCTGAATGTAAGCATGTAACATTCTGGATGTAAGCGTGCACCAGTCTGAATGTAAGCATGTATTAGTCTGGATGTAAGCATGTACCAGTCTGAATGTAAGCATGTAACAGTCTGAATGTAAGCATGTACCAGTCTGGATGTAAGCGTGCACCAGTCTGAATGTAAGCATGTAACAGTCTGAATGTAAGCAGGTACCAGTCTGAATGTAAGCAGGTAGCAGTCTGAATGTAAGCATGTAACAGTCTGAATGTAAGCATGTACCAGTCTGATTGTAAGCGTGCACCAGTCTGAATGTAAGCATGTACCAGTCTGAATGTAAGCATGTAACATTCTGAATGTAAGTATGTACCAGTCTGAATGTAAGCATGTACCAGTCTGAATGTAAGCATGTAACAGTCTGAATGTAAGCAGGTACCAGTCTGAATGTAAGCATGTAACAGTCTGAATGTAAGCATGTAACAGTCTGAATGTAAGCAGGTACCAGTCTGAATGTAAGCATGTACCAGTCTGAATGTAAGCATGTAACAGTCTGAATGTAAGCAGGTACCAGTCTGAATGTAAGCAGGTACCAGTCTGGATGTACGCATGTAACAGTCTGAATGTAAGCATGTAACAGTCTGAATGTAAGCATGTAACAGTCTGAATATAAGCATGTAACAGTCTGAATGTAAGCATGTAACAGTCTGAATGTAAGCATGTAACAGTCTGAATGTAAGCAGGTACCAGTCTGGATGTACGCATGTAACAGTCTGAATTTAAGCATGTACCAGTCTGGATGTACGCATGTAGCAGTCTGAATGTGAGCATGTACCGGTCTGGATGTACGCATGTACCAGTCTGAATGTAAGCATGTACCAGTCTGGATGTACGCATGTACCAGTCTGAATGTAAGCATGTACCAGTCTGGATGTACGCATGTAACAGTCTGAATGTAAGCATGTGCCAGTCTGGATGTGATCTTGTATGAGTAAGGATGTAGGCATAAACAAAAGCTTGTCGCCATGATTGGTACG
>MUZC01004504.1:83458-95855 GCA_002072015.1 Radix auricularia | reverse complement strand
AAAAAAAAAAAAAAAAAAAAAAAAAAAAAAACAACGCACCCAACCGCCTTTCAACCACTCAACATCTGGCATCTAATAAATACGGCTTGGAACATTTCGTTCGGCTCATCAGAGTTACGTCCCGTGTCCCCCAACACTCACAAACACACACCACACTTCCGTCCCGTGTCCCCCAACACCCATACACACACACCACACTTCCACGGGACCAGTTTTACGAGTGCCAATATAAAAAGGATTAATTAATCAATGAGACGTTGTCGTTGTCCTTAATGTCACCCAGCAGACGATCGACCCAGAGTTGTCGGGCCTTGCCTCGCCTTGTTCAGATCAATGGGCAGCCACCAAGTTGTTTGGTCACAGGATGGACGATATGGGGAATAAGCCTGCTCGTGGGACTCGTGGGGGGTAGGCATTGTTCACGGGCAGTGAACTGTAAAGAGAGAGTGGGGCAAGGACTCACTCTAGGGGCATTGGGCATGGCCAGTGAACTGTAAAGAGCATCAGGTACAGGGCATTGAGCACTGTGTACGAGGCACTGTGTTATGAAGATAACTGCAAGACTCTGGACGGTCTTATCTTATTCGTTACAGACGCATCTTCTATACAGAAGATTATTGTGCACTACGCTTATCCATGGCTGATGTCTAGTCTTGCATTGTATTAGAGCTTCAAATGCATGAAAATTAGACTTTTAATTATAAACAACCAGCCAATTTGATACATTTAACAATGGCTGATTTATGATGGGCCTTCTTTTCCACCCAATTACGGAGTCATAGCGGGCTTTCCTTGGATCCCTCCCTCTCTCCCCATCAATGAGATTTCGGTGTATGTAAGGTTGTCGCGAGGTGTCTGGCCTGGGGCTAATTCCTCGACCTACATAGGTCAACTGATCAGGTTAACGTCTTGCCATTATTTCTGGCCAAACCTACTGAAGATCTCTTCCCGGCTCTACATCACATAAGTCATTCATCTTATCGACCTCTTGACTCTCACCGTTAAGGTGTCCGCGGTGCAAAGAAAGAATGGGAACTGGCAAACACTTGTGTCAGTCCAGTGTTGGGATGACACAGGTGTCGCGTGTACCCTTCATGGGATGACACAGGTGTCGCGTGTAGCATTCATGGGATGAAACAGGTGTCGCGTGTAGCATTCATGGGATGAAACAGGTGTCGCGTGTAGCATTCATGGGATGACACAGTGTCGCGTGTAGCATTCATGGGGTGACACAGGTGTCGCGTGTAGCATTCATGGGATGACACAGGTGTCGCGTGTAGCATTCATGGGGTGACACAGGTGTCGCGTGTAGCATTCATGGGATGACACAGGTGTCGCGTATAGCATTCATGGGATGACACAGGTGTCGCGTATAGCATTCATGGGATGACACAGGTGTCGCGTGTAGCATTCATGGGGTAACACAGGTGTCGCGTGTAGCATTCATGGGATGACACAGGTGTCGCGTATAGCATTCATGTGATGAAACAGGTGTCGCGTATAGCATTCATGGGATGACACAGGTGTCGCGTATAGCATTCATGGGATGAAACAGGTGTCGCGTATAGCATTCATGGGATGAAACAGGTGTCGCGTGTAGCATTCATGGGATGAAACAGGTGTCGCGTATAGCATTCATGGGATGACACAGGTGTCGCGTATAGCATTCATGGGATGACCATGTGTACCATGCACTCACAATAACAGCATCACAATAACTCATTACTGCACGGTATCTGACACTGACAGACATGTGTACCAAAAAATGGCGAGTCGCTGACACACGTGTAACAAATTATGGCGAGTCGCTGACACATGCTCATTCATCTTATCTTATCTTAGATATACAGACGCTCCTTCTATGCAGAAGATAATTGCGTCCACAGACGATGAGAAAGGATCTGTTGGCAAGTGATGCACCGGTCTAGTTAGGTACCCATTCAGAGCTGGGTGACTCGGGGACTTCTCTGGCCCCGTCAACAACTGACACACGTGTACCAAATAATGGGGAGTCGCTGACACATGTGTACCAAATAATGGTGAGTCACTGACACACGTGTACCAAATAATGGGGAGTCGCTTACACGCGTGTACCAAATAATGGTGAGTCGCTGACACACGTATACCAAATAATGGTGAGCCGCTGACACATGTGTACCAAATAATGGTGAGTCGCTGACACACGTGTACCAAATAATGGTGAGTCCCTGACACATGTGTACCAAATAATGGTGAGTCGCTGACACACGTGTACCAAATAATGGGGAGTCGCTGACACATGTGTACTATCCAGACTGAGTAGTGAATAGATGTGTACATGTACATATGAGAGGGAAATGATTACTAATAAAGGTGAATAGTGTACTTGTCAAGGTGAAATGTGTACTTGTGCTGTGTCACCAGCTGGACACATCTTTCCCGTTAGTCACCAGACGACCTATGTCTCGAGAGGTTAAAAAAAACATTATGCAATCCCTGGTCGTTAGTCAGTGATGGAGTATGGCAAAAATTGCAATCAGCTATTTCAAACTAAAAATAGATTGAGGGTGGAGTTTATAGTTACATGTAGGTTTCCATGTTTAATTCATTTCATGTGTTCTGTAACTTCAAGGCTTTGTCAATGCTCTGTTGTTTCTTACCGTACATGTAAAATTATGACCCCCAGGCTGAAAGTCATAAAGTTGATATATTGGCTCTAAAGCGGCTAGTCATAAAGTAGATATATAGGCCCTGTAGCGGCAAGTCATAAAGTAGATATATTGTCCCTGAAGCGGCAAGTCATAAGGTTGATATATTGGCCCTAAGGCGGCAAGTCATAAAGTAGATATATATATTGGCCCTAAAGCGGCAAGTCATAAAGTATATATATATATTGGCCCTAAAGCGGAAAGTCATAAAGTAGATATATTGGCCCTAAAGCGGCAAGTCATAAAGTAGATATATTGGCCCTAAAGCGGAAAGTCATAAAGTAGATATATCGGTCCTAAACCGGCAAGCCATAAAGTAGATATATATTGGCCCTAAAGCGGCTAGTCATAAAGTAGATATATTGGCCCTAAAGCGGAAAGTCATAAATTAGATATATCGGTCCTAAACCGGCAAGCCATAAAGTAGATATAGTGATCCTAAGTGGCAAGTCATAAAGTAGATATATTGACCTCAAAGCGGCAAGTCATAAAGTATATATATTGGCCCCAAAGCGGCAAGTAATAAAGTAGATATATTGACCCTAAAGCGGCAAGTCATAAAGTAGATATATTGACGCATCAGTGAAAAATAGACCTAAAACTACATCTCATCATACAGTACGGAAAGAGACATAGTGATGTATAACTGGAAGGGCCTAAAGTAGATATAATGGTGGTTTTTAAGGTTACGAAAATAGATATGGTGTAGATATAGTAGAGTTCTCTAAAGTAGATATAGTGTTAAGTTTAGTAGAGTTCTCTAAAATAGATATAGTGTAAAGTTTAGTAGAGTTCTCTAAAATAGATATAGTAAAATTGAATTTACCAAATGAAAACTTAGAACAAGAAACATATGTGCCAACAAATGAAGCAGACTTGACCTAAAGCAGGTCACACACCTGTTACCTAGTGGTAGACAACTAGAGGTGGTGGTGGGTTGTTCGATAAGAACATCATTACTATATACAGAGAGACTTTGATGTTGTCAACATGGCCGGCATTGAGTCAGCATTTGGTGGGGTGACGGGGACGGACGATAGAAACCATATTGTCAGACATGATATGTGTGGCGTATGGAGTCATGAGGGGCGTCAGTAGTCATGAGAGGCGTCTGGAGTCATGAGTGGCGTCTGTAGTCATGAGAGGCGTCTGGAGTTATAAGTGGCGTCTGGGGTCATAATTAGTTGTAACTGGAGTCATGATGAGTGGCGTCTGGAGTCATGATGAGTGGCGTCTGGAGTCATGATTGGCGTCTGGAGTCATGAGTAGCGTCTGGAGTCATATCTTAGGTATACAGACGCTCCTTCTATGCAGAAGATAATTGCGTCCACAGACCATGAGAGATGATCTGTTGGCAAGTGATGCAGCGGTCACAGGCCACGCATTACCCCAGCCGCCTAATTATTGTCTAGTTAGGTACCCATTCAGAGCTGGGTGACTCGGGGACTCCTTAGGCCCCGGGAACAAATCCTTGCCTTCGCGTGGATTCGAACTCGTGACCATCGGTACGACAGTCGAGCGCGCTACCACTCGACCACCGCGTCATGATGAATGGCGTCCAGAGTCATGAAGGCCTTTCATATTCTATTTTTAGCGCATTTTCGAGAAGTCGAATGCGCTATTGCACCCGTTTTGTCCGTCTGTCATCACCTTTGATCACAGCATCCATAAGTCCTAGACCCATGATGTATATATGTTTTTTGTATGTCCTGACCTGCCATTTGTGCATCAACACTCAGTTACTCGATCCGTTAAAAAACCCCGTTAAAACTACCAAAAAACTTTGCGAATCGAGAGGTAACACTGGCGCAGGGAACGGCCGCCATTGCCGGAAGTCGAATACATCATTTTTCAAGCATTCAAGAGTGGTGCGAAGGCGTGCAAAAGAATTAGTTTGTTTGTTTGTTGTTTTTTTTTTTGACGTCATTAGAATATGTGTAAAAGATTAGAGAGTTTTACGTCATCATTTGTGGTGACTTGTAGTTAGATTAAAGAGAAAATAAATTTTATTAAAATGTAAAGAAATGACTTTTAAATTAAAAAAATGTCAGGTATATTCATTACACAAGAAAATTCATAAAAATATGTCTAAAATCTAAACACAATTACTGATAACTACATAATGCTGATATCTAACATAAGTACTGATACATAATACGAAAATGCGCTAACACGTCCTGAGTTCCAAAAGGGACCAGGCTTAACATGATTTTTTATTTTCACTGTCGTAGAAATATGAAGAACCTGGGGAGTGGGTGGGAGGAGGAGAGAGCACGGATGCTTCTTCTAAGGATTCATTTAGTTACTTTGTATATTTTGTAACATTGTACATTTTCAAATGTCTGGATTGACCCCCAAAAACAATAACGAACAATATCCATTGTATTATTTGTAAACAGAGCGCAGGGATGCCACTTCCTTGTCAGATAGACATTACTGAAAGAGACAACAATGACTGGTCACATAGACAACAACGGCTGGTCACAGAGATAACAACGACTGGTCACAGAGATAACAACGACTGGTCACAGAGATAACAACGGCTGGTCACAGAGACAACAACGGCTGGTCACAGAGACAACAACGACTAGTCACAGAGATAACAACGACTGGTCACAGAGATAACAACGACTGGTCATAAGATCATATCTTGTCATTAACAGCTTAGATTAACAACACGAGGCTGTAACAAATGTTACAGTTTATCTTTGTTAAAACAATTTTTATAGTTAACTGTGTCAGAAAGTTTAACTACTTATCTTTTTCTCTTCAAGCGATCTAGAAAATGGTAACATAAATTATGTCCATATCTTGTTCCCTGCCTGTCAATGAGTTTATGTAATTCAAACAAATATCAAAAAAAAAAAAAAAAAAAAAAAAAAAAAACTTACCTTTTATGAGTCAATACAATATCTATCAGGCCATCTTATATCCAAACATCCAGCCCCCTTATCCACGTTTTGATTCCTAGGATGGATTGCTGTTCCATCCGGGGGATGTGTACGAATATAACACAGCACCTCGTCCTTGCTGTGTCTCCAGTGCCGCCTATGTTAGTACTGCGACTACGTCTAGAGTACTTCTGTCTGCATTACTCCCTTCCCTCCTTGCACTCTATCACTTCTGCTGCTGCGACAGTTTGCGATATCTATCATCGCCACCATTCACGGCGTGGTAAGAGAAAGGTAAGCGGGGAAAAAAACGGTTTTAAAATATTTGCAGACTTATTTCACTGCAAGTCCTACGAGTGTGCGTCAGTTTTTTGTTGTTTTTTTACTCTATGTCGGTGGTTGGATCACTAACTGCAGTCAGGAAATGAACGGAAGATGACGACGAAAAAGAAAAAAAAAACGTCAACAAACTGGTGCATAAAATTTTCCGTCACCCAATGAAATGTGGGCGTCTTATTGACAAAGACCGCTAACCCCTCCCACTTTGCACCTACCCCCTCCCGTCACTTAGCGATTGTCCTCTTTGCTTGTGGCCTGTACCGAGACATCTACAACTATTGTGTGGCCCATCCAGCCGTTCGGACGTGTGGGGGGCAGACGTGTGATAAAAGGGGACCATCTATCTCCAGCGTTACAAGAGGTGATGGGGGCGAGATGGGAGGGTGTCGTAACTTGACCCATTTCGTCAGGTCCTGGAGGCCACGACCAAACTCATTGACGAGGTGGGCTGGGTTTTTTTTTATTGAGTTCCGCAGACGTCGAGAGAAACGGGCTGACGCGAGCAGGAGAGAAATGTTGTGTTAGTCTCGTGAGCGGGCGTTAGGCCAGAGGTTCTCATGTTGTGTTTGTATTGTAAGATGGTGAGGCCAGATGTTCTCATGTTGTGTTAATATTGTGAGCGGGCGTGAGGCAAGTGGTTCTCATGTTGTGTTAGTCTCGTGAGATGGGGAGGCCAGAGGTTCTCATGTTGTGTTAGTCTCGTGAGGTGGGTAGGCCAGAGGTTCTAATGTTGTATTAGTATTGTGAGCGGACGCGAGGCCAGTGGTTCTCATGTTGTGTTAGTCTCGTGAGATGGGGAGGCCAGAGGTTCTCATGTTGTGTTAGTCTCGTGAGATGGGGAGGCCAGAGGTTCTCATGTTGTGTTAGTCTCGTGAGATGGTGAGGCCAGAGGTTCTCATGTTGTATTAGTATTTGGAGAGGGTGAGGCCAGACTTTCTCATGTTGTTTGACTCTCGTGAGCGGGCGTGAGACCAGAGATTCTCAAGCTCTGTGGGTCTCGTGAACGGGCGATTACAACAAAGGTTCTCATGCTATGTTAAGTTTGAAGATTATCATCTATATAAAGTTTGAAGGTAATTATCCATATAGTTCATTTTGGGGGTAATCCATATATTACTTACCCTTCATTTATGATTAGCCTGTTGGGTTCGGTACTGTGTTAATGTCTTATTCAATGTACTTGCAAGTTACAAGAAAAAAAATAATTGCTCGAATTTACGTAAAAACCAATAAATTGTTATACTTTGGCAATGAAACACAACACTATTATAATATCATTAATTAATATCGAACAATTACACAGTACGGTTCGTACAAGCATGATATAACGTGTTCTCGTAGTAAGCAATTAAACTGGTCTTATTTTAGCACTCTCACAGACCTTAAAGTTAGCATGTTAGCCATTTCATCTGTTCCAGGGGTCAGCAACATGCGGATTTTTCGACGTCAAGATGTGGCTCTTTCGACGTCAAGATGCGGTTCTTTCGACGTCAAGATGCGGCTCTTTCGACGTCAAGATGCGGCTCTCCAGTTCCATGCGAATATTATAATAATTGTATTATTTTATTTTAAAAACTCTTGTTAGTTGCTCTTTGAACATCGGGAGATCATGTAAGTAGTAATTTTAGGCTCTTCCGTCTCAAAATAGTGTCGACCCCTGATCTAGTCTTATTGTGTCAGTTGTAGCGTGCCAGTTGTGGAGTGAAAGGTCAAGGCCGCACGAAGGTCAACTGTCTGATTTGAAAACGTTTAACAGCGGTTGGCAATCTATTTTTCTATTTTAATGATATATTTGGCTAATTTTCAGTATTTAGAACTGGTCATTTTACAAATTTACAAGCAATGAGGGAAACAGTCGTATGAAAACACAACTTACAACAAATAGTTGGGAAATATTCGTAATACAGCACACATTTAATAAAAAGGGGTTGGGGGAGAGAATAATCGTATTTACAGTAACAAAAAAAAAAAAGGAAGTGGGTGGGTGAATTGTATTACAATACCAACTTTTAAAGACAAAATTGTGGGGATGTGGGGGAAGTGGTATTCTTATTAAAACTCTAATTTACACAAAATATATTTTTTAAAAAATTGTACTAAAACACAAAATTTAAAGTAAATGGGAAGTAAATGGGAATTAAATACCAACTACATGCCCGTGGCGTAGCATACGCCGCAGAGTTGCTCATAAATAGTGCTACGAAATTAAAAGGGGGGGGGAGAACAGACAAAAGCTACATGACCAAGATATCAGAATAACTCTAATGAACAGCCGTGTTGTGAAGTCATGGGGGCCATCCATATAATACGTACGCAAGCGGGGAGGGGGGGTCTTCGAAAAATGGCATTTTGCGTAAGGATGCGTACGGGGGAGGGGGGGTCTCCACTGAATGCGTACGTAAGCACAAAAAATTTAATTTGCATAATACTAAGACTAGTAGCGTATACCACCCAGACTACAAACGGCATCCGTGACTGAATGAGTCAAGACTGATATGCAATAATGTTTTATAATTTAATGCAAAGGAAATACTGAACTTTTAATTAAAAGTATTTAATAATTTATTCAGACCAAACGTTCACACATTGCTAAAATATATCCGTCTGATTTATATTTTCATTTCTTTAAATTAGTACAAGTTTTTCTTTCACCTATCGTTGTCTCAGCCGTTATATAAACATAACGGGTTGGCGATTTCACTGCTTATATTTTTATATTTTATAACTTTTTTGGCCGTCCATGAATGACGTCACGCGATTTTGACGATTTTACCCTTACCCCTTCCCGGTTGTCACAAAACTTAGACCCCGCTCTCCAATATGACGTCACAAAGCTTTGATTGATTCCCCCCCCCCCCCCTAAATGATTATTGAAAGTTACCACGTTTCAAATTACATTTTTGTCATTGAAATATGTATTAAGTGTAAGTCTGCACTCAAATATTGTAATACGTGTGAAGCCATTGAAAATGTAACTATAGAAATTGTAAGCAATCAAGAGGAACTTTTATTTAAAGAAGAAACATTTTGATGCGATTTTGATTCCTTAAACACCACCCTCCCCTCTTTCTTACATCGTCACAAATGCGTGACCCTTCTCCGCCTCCACCCTCAGGCACGCCACGTCACGTATAGACGCCCCTTCATGCAGTGTTGAAGACAATAAAATTTGTATGTTCTATTGTATTCCTTCAATAATTTCATCATAAAAAACACGATGTCACAACAAACTTTTAAGGGGCTGTCCATAAGTGACATCAGCGATTTTGGCCTATTTTTAACCCCCAACCCCGCTTGTCAAACTTCGTCACAAAAACTTAGACCAATATGACGTCAAAAAGCTTTGACCCCCCACCCTACCGTAAACCCTTATTTTCTTATTGAAAATTAGCATGTTGCAAATTACTTTATATCATTTAAATATGTGTTTAGTCTCAGGCTGCACTCTAATATCGTTAACACGTGTGAAGCCACCGAAGACGTCATTATACAAATTGAATCAATCAAATATTTTAGGTGAACTTTTATTTATAGTTGCGCATTTTGATGTGACGTCATATTTCTTAAACACCCCCCCCCCCACCGTCTTTACGCATCGTCACAAATACTTGAACCCTACCCCACCCCTTTAGGCGATTGACGTCACTTATGGACTGTCCTAAAGAGTAAAACCAATATGTTTAGACTCTTGCTTAAAAGTAATTTTTCAACCGGATTGGGGGTAGCGAAAATGTAAGGAGTGCAACAGGGGGAGGGGGTTACGAAAATACGAGTTTTTGCGTACGTAATATATGGATGTCCGCATGTTGAATGCATCGTTGGTCTCGCTGACCCATCACGCTGTGAACTAACTTTTCTTGCAATCTGATTGGTCGGTGGGGTCAGACAGCTTGCTACTTGCTTGGTGTCCGTCATGGTTGGACGATGATGAGAATCATATGTATAGATTTATAATTCTCATCATGGTAAAACCATGCCGGACACCAAGCAAGTAGCAAGTGCACAGCGTAGGGGGGGGGGTGGGGTCATCGAGACCAAAAATTCGTTGAATTGAGGTCAATTACCATTTTCTTTCAGAACAACAAAATAACATGTATTTCGTAGTATAGTGTTTATTACATTCGCCTTACACGTTGAGGTCACAGGTTCAATCCCCAGCTAAGACATTACTCTTTACGATCTATGTGCAAATCTGCGGCGTATGCTGGACCGCGGGCATCTAGTACTAAATAATTTCTATGCACACATTGCAGCTAAAATTACGGGAGTCGAAGCAAAAGATATTTCAAAAATCCCTTCTACAATATACCTATAAATATTATTAGTACTAGCAGTCGTTATGTAGTACATATATTCAATAGATGAGATGGTTGGCGAGAAATTAACAAAACACTGATATTTTGTTGTTGTTTTTATTATTTGTAATTTTTTTTCCTCGAAAATTTATTTTACAGGGAATCCAATAAACCTATTGGGTAATTTATTTGGCCATCCACAACCTTTGGACCTCCTTGTGGTTTGGTTCAGGAGGAGTTGCTGTAAAAATTTCGAAAAGACAGGCCCGACTCTTCACGAGAATAAATTTCCAATTTCTCCCTTGGGAAATTGCGTTAAAAATTAAGCGATGCTAAGATTTTACTAGTTTACAACACCTGAAATAGTTTATAGTATGTTAAAACAGATGCATTCATGTTTCATTGAAATCACAGTGGCGAAGTATTTGACATGTCAGAGTGACTGATCATAATACTTTTATTAGTAAGTTATCGAACCTTATTACAGGGAGAGCACTTTTATCAAGATCGATAACTCACTCCATAACTTCTTTAGAAAATACAAATTCGGTAATCCTCCGAATCCCGGTCCCAAATTATTTGACCTTAATACTTAATAAGAGGACGCATAGTAGATTAAATTAAATTACATATTGATAGGATACATCACACGTGTTATTTATTGTCCAATAACCAATAATAAAAGTAATAAATATACTAAACATCGTAATTATCACACAGCATTAGCAAATGATTACCGAAAAGGAAGTCAGTCACATGCTTTCAGGTGCGCTGCAAATACAACAAGAGTAGTATTTGATCGGAGTGGTTTGAGTACCTAACAATATGATTTAAAACAAACAAACAAACAAAAAAACACTGTACTTATTAACAAAATGGTTCCAAAAAGGGTGATAAGTTTTATTAAAACCGGCTGCAAAACGCCCCTCCAACATTCATCCCGGCTGCAAAGAGCCCATCCTACATTAATCCCGGCTGCAAGTCAACACACCTACATTAATCCCGGCATAAAACCACCCCTCCTACATTAATTTCGGCTGCAAACCCCCTTCCTACATTAATCCCCGCGGCAACATGTATATTATATATTTTAAATAATCTACATTTTAATCAAACCTAAATTATCAGCTACAAAGTTGCCGATGCCTTGTTTAGAACCACTGACCACTTTTTAATGTTCATAGACCCAGCATCTTGACCACACAGCCAGCACTTCCCAGGGTTGATGGTGATTTTTAAGCTGAAACTGAAATATTTGGTATCCATATTTGCATGTTATAATCATGTAGTTTATGGAAAATTTTCTTCAATATTTCCGTGGTAATTGTTCATTAAATTTTTCAAGGTTAATGTTTAAAAAAAGATATTGTATTATTGCTAGCTCAAAAATTGTTGGCATGGACAACATGGACAAGGGACACTTCCTAAATACTAGGGGCTCTAAAAGTTTTGGTCAATTTAAGTTCCATCCTTAAAATCGTGAAAAATTTGAAACGTTTTTAAACCTCAGCCTGGCAACTCGATATATAACATATATTATTGTCATAGCTCAGTAAGTAGCCTTACTAGTCGCTTGTTTTGTGACTATTATTATTATTTATGGTAACCAAAGAAGTATATAAATTTTTCTAATTATAGTTTTCTAATTCCTTACTTAATGAAATATCTATTAACACATTTTGCAATTTTCGTAAATCTTTATTTGGCGATCGTGAGTTTGTTTAACTATATTGTGAGGCATCATATTTTGATTGTATTAAATACAAACAGATTTTATTTTTATTTTTAGTAATACAAATTAATTGCATGACTTTCAATAAATTTAGTTTCACTGTGCCATATTGAGTTATATTAAATTGGCAATTGTGTTTCTTATCTTGGGAATTTATTTCAAATGATTTTAAATTTTTATTTAAAGTAATCAAGAAATATTAATAATTTTACCTAAATACCATATTGTACTTAAGATTTTCCTTCGCCCATCCACTCACTCACTTATCTTTTACTTTTAATTTTAAAAAAACCAACACTTAAACAAAAAAAAAAAAATTAATTTCATGAATTAATCGTTAATTTCGATTGAAGCCAAAAATCTCAAGGGAAGTAACAAGAACATTGACATTTTTGAAATTTTATTTAGTTATGTCCCCTGTCTCACTGAAATTTGTTTTTTGTGGGGGGGGGG
>MUZC01004504.1:56974-72122 GCA_002072015.1 Radix auricularia | reverse complement strand
TTTGAACCACTTCTGATCATCCAATTTTGATGAAATTTTGCATGCATACTTGATTCACATGACAATTTAATATTTCATTAATTATAGTACTCAATTCTACTTAATTATAGTAGAATTAAATTCTATTTTTCCTTATATGGAATAACTAATCAAATGTCAATGATTTCTTGTGTTTTCCGGAAAATGTTTCGTTAAGTTTGGTAATTTTCTCAAAATTTCTTGAAATTTGAAAAATTTATGACCGTTAATTTCAAACATGAACAAATAAATAATATATATATAAAAAAGCTTTTTAAAACACCACGTTTTTCATTTGAACTAAAAAGTATAAAATAAAAATATTTTTTAAAAAGTTTTTAAGATACCACGTTTTGTGAACTAAAAAGAAGAAAATAAATTTTTTCTTGGGCTCTGTTGGAACTTCCCTTCCCCTGGGCTGAGCCAGAACTGTTTTGTTGGATGCACATTGTGGACATTTTGTACATACACACTCTTACACACCAAAATATTTTCGAACTAAAAACATATATACCTCATGGGTCTAGGACTTATGGATGCTGAGATCAAGGGTGATGACGTACGGACGGACAAAACGGGTGCAATAGCGCATTCGACTTCTCGAAAATGCGCTAAAAATTTCAAAAATGTCACATGGCAGTTTCTTCCCTTGAGGTCTTAATTGCTTCCAAGTCGTTAAAAGTTCAGAATTTCGTTTGCATTAAATTATAAAACACTAGCAATTTCCCCGCCATTTGCTGCGGGAATTTGGAGAATTAGTGATGAGTGAGTGAGTACATAAAAAAAACTATATTTTGGCCCCCGGCGCCCAGCAAAGGATATTCTAAAGATTATATTTCCTGCTGCCATCGGGGAAGTTTTTTTTAAACAAACCCCCAACGTTTCATGCGTTTATCTATTTGGGAGATAGGAAAAATAGTGATTTTCAATTTGTATATAGCACACATTAGAAAAAAGTCTTTTTTGAGGCCCCGGCCCTAATGAGTGTGAATTTTAACATTATATTACGCCAATTTTCGTCGTGAGAGGGTACCCAACAACTTCCAAAAATTTAATGTTTCTACCTACATGGGAAATGGGAGAATTAGTGATTTTTAGTTTTTATATAGTTAATATTAGGAAAAAACTACATTTTGGCCCCCAGCCCACAGTAAGTGATGTTTTAAATGATTGTTCACCTGCTACCATCGTGGAAGTGTATTTAACAAACCCCCAAAGTTTCATGCGTTTGCCTATTCGGGAAATAGGAGATTTAGTTATTTTCAATTTTTATTTAGCACATATAAGGAAAAAACACATTTTTGGGGCCACGCCCTCATGAGTGTGCATTTAAAAATTATTTGAGGCCAATTTTCGTTGTGAGAGGGTAACCAACAAAAATTTTATATTTTTACCTACACGATGAATTTGTGATGAGTCGGTTTTTAATATAAGAAAGAATTATATTTGTGCCCCCGGCCCCCTATGAGTGGGAAGTTCGTCAAATTTCATCGGGAGATTGTACTCAACAACTTCCCAAAATTTCATGCTTCTATCTACATGGGAAAGGGAGAATTATTGATATTCAGTTTTTGTATAGTTTATATTAGGAAAAAAACTACATTTGCCCCCACCTGGCCCCCAGTAAGAGATATTTTAAACATTTTTCACCTGCTACCATCGTGAAAGTGTAATTGTCAATTCCCCGAAGTTTCATGAGTCTACCTACTCAAGAGAAATGAGAATTAGTGATTTTCAATTTTTATAAATCTCATATAAGAAAAAAACGAATTTTGGGGCCCCGGCCCCCATGAGTGTGTATTTAAAAATAATTATTTTACACCAACATTCGTCGTGAGAAGGTACTTAACAATTACCCCAAAGTTTCTTGCCCCTACCTACACAGACAATTTGAGAATTAGCGATAAGTCAGTTTTTATATATAAGAACAATTTTATTTGGGCCCTCGGTTCCCCATTCTTTTTGCCAATTTTCGTAGAGAGCTTGTACTCGAAAAATTTCCAAAGTTTCATGCGTCTACCTATATGGGCAATAGGAGAATTAGTGATTTTCAATTAGTATATAGCTCATTTAAAAAAAAAAAAGTTTTTGGGGCCCCGGCCAACATGAGTGTGAATTTAAAAAATCTTTTTCGCCAAATTTCGTTGTATAAGGTTACCCAACAATTGCCTAAGGTTTCATGCTTCTACTAACACGGGAAGTTGGAGAATTAGGGATGTAGAAAAAAGCAGTTTTTGGGCCCCCGGCCCCACTTGAGCGAGTTTAAAAAAATTCTTTTTCGCCAATTTTCGTAGATAGAGGATACCCAACAACGTCCCAAAGTTTCGTGCTTCTACCTACACGGGAAATAGGAAAATTGGTGATTTTCAATTTGTATAGAGTCAATATAAGGAAAAAACTTTTTGGGCCCCCGGCCCCACATGAGTGAGATTTTTAAAATTCTTTTTCGCCAATTTTCGTAGATAGAGGATACCCAACAACGTCCCAAAGTTTCATGCTTCTACCTACACGGGAAATAGGAAAATTGGTGATTTTCAATTTGTATAGAGTCCATATAAGGAAAAAACTTTTTGGGCCCCCGGCCCCACATGAGTGAGATTTTTATTTTTTTTCGTCAATTTTTGTTGTTAGTGGGCACCCAACAACTTTCCAAAGTTTCATGTTTCTACACACACGGCAAGTTGGAGAATTAGTGATGTAGCAAAAATAAATTTGGGCCCCCGGCCCCACATGAGGGAGATTTAAAAAAAATCCTTTTTCGCCAATTTTCGTAGTGAAGAGGTACCCAACAACTTACCAAAGTTTCATGTTTCTACCTACACGGGAAGTTGGAGAATTAGTGATGAATGAGTGAGTGAGTGAGTCAGTCAGTCAGGGCTTTCCCTGTTATTAGTATGCATATCAAGGAGCGGCGTTTGAGGATAACTACTGGGGCGACTGCCCCGGTTCCCGCGCTTAGGTAGGCCCCGCGTTTCAGTCCTGAACATGTCTCGTCCTGGTTAATAGCCTATACATGTAGAACCAAAGAGTGGATGGTAGAACGTATGCTGCAAACGATTGTAAAGAAACGAAAGAGGCACTCTTGTGATCCTTTTTGAAGGTCAAATTCCGTAGCGTAGCTCTAGACGTCTTTGAAAGCATTACACCGTTAGGGGAAAATAGGTCAGATGTACCATTCAGCCAATCCCCTTTATTTGTGTACACGTCATTCACAATAGATTTACTAAAATAGTAATAATTTAATAAAAAGGTGACACGCGGTATTAAAATTACACAATAATCAAGATATTTCATATTTTTAAATACCATAGCATACTGGTGCTTAGCGATCTTTACTAGTACTCTGGCCCCGCGGGGTCATTGCTGGCACAAGGCCCCGCGCTTACCTAACGCCGCCACTGTGCATATCAGTCTTGACCCAGTTGGCCTGGAATGCCTTTTGCAGCCAGATTATGTAACTAGACTTGGTATTATGCAAACTAAATATAATTTCTTTTGCATACCTACACTTTCAGTCGAGACCCCTTATACACTCCCCGTACATGAATTAAATACTGTCCTCCCCATCATTGCGTACGTAATATATGGATGGGCCAGGGGCGGATTAGGACTGCACGGGGCCCCGGGCTGCAATCAAACGGGGGTCCTATCCAGCCAGCGTCCCTTAAAATGATTGTTAACAGCTAATATAAGACTATAACTAAATATTAATAATGAAAAAAAAAAACGAACACGAAGAAGTAACTGTTTGAAGTGTTCGCCGGTATGTTACAATTGAGTGTAATAACAAAAACTTTTAATTACAAGGCTGGGATTCGAACCCGGTACCGCTTGCATCACAAGCCATTACTCTCTCCACACGGCCAGCGGAGCTTGTCACAACGGAGAAATTTTAAAAATATAAACAATAATTTAAACTATGTTCTCTAAGGGAGGCAATTAAATCCAGTTGTAGAGATAATATTTATTAATTTATTTTATTTATTATATTTCCAGGGGTTCGTGCAAACATTTGTACACTTTTATTATAAAATATAAAAAGTTTGGGGGCCCCCAAACCGTCGGGGGCCCCTGGCTTTAGCCCGTTCAGCCCCCCCTTAATCCACCATAGGCATGGGCCCCTCGGAGAAATAATTTAGACAAGTTTTAATTAACATTTTAATTTTAGTTGTTTATCTATTCACGCTTTTATTCGTTGTCTTTGGTTTAAAATTAGTACATTTTAATCTTGTCATTTAATAGATTTGTTTAAGGGCATCTAACAATCCCTGCAAGATTGAAGCAAGGAAATTAAATTTGGTTTTAAAAAATGAGTGTGTGCCATTAATTCAAATAATTTGAATTTGTTTTGTAATGGATATAATGTTTAAATTTATTGAAATAATTCTTTTAAAGGTTCACTTAAGTCTGATCTTACTATTTTATTTCAATTTAATTCTTTTAACGCGATCCACATCTACTCTGTATCACGCGGGTATTTTACTATTTTTATTTAAATTAACGAAAACAAAGGCATAAATATCTCCAATATAATGTTTAGATTTTAAGCCCTGAAAAGACTTCTTCCCCCCACCCCCTCCTGAGTTGACATTCCTGTTTATTTAACATTCAAGACCAAACAGGATATATAATAAATAAATACATATAATAATTACGCAAAATTATCTGTTTATCTGTGATTCCGGAACGCTCTCAAAGAAGAAAGAAAGAAGAAAAACGCTTCATGCAATAGTGGTGCGAAAACGTGCAAGGTGTTTGTGCGGTTGACGTCATGGATATATGTGTAGAAGGAGGGAGAGTTTTGTGTGTTCGTTGTTGCGGAAAGGAAAAACGCCATTAAAGTTGTTGTTTATTTTCAAGGTGATTGTGCGGTTGACGTCATGGATATATGTGTAGAATGAGGGAGTGTTTTGTGTGTTCGTTGTTGTGGAAAGTAAAAACGCCATCAAAGTTGTTGTTTATTTTCAATGTTGTTTATTTTCAATTATCTGTCTGTTTATCTGTGATTCCGAAACGCTCTCAAAGTTTACTACGTCACTGCTCCGTCATGGAGGCTGATGAAGATCCCGCTGCAAGGAAGCGCCGTTTGGCAAAAGAACGTAAAGCAAGGTGATTAGCAAAGCAGTCACAAGAATCCCTTGCCCGCATACGAGAAGAGAATTCAGCATCGAAGAGAAGAAAGAAAGATCACGAGACTCCTGATCAGTCCAATTTACGAAGAAAAACACATGCAGAAGCACAAAGTCGACACATTCAAAATCAATCAAGTATTGCGTCACAAGCCCGTTTAACAGCAGACGCAACACGGCACAGACTTCGTATCAAACAAGAGTTGTCTGAGCAGACACAAGCCCGTTTGGCAGCAGCTTCAGCTTTACAGAGAGTACGAATCCAACATGAGTCACCTGAGCAGACACAAGCACGTTTAGCTGCAGACGCTGCACGCCATCGACTTCAAATTCAGTGGGAAACAAATGAACAGACTCAACCCCGTTTAGCGGCTAATTCAGCATCTTACAGACGATCTCAAGAACGAGCAAGCCAAGCTGTTCGTGAAAGTGCATCAAACTTTGATGAAAACAGTGTGGAGCCACATCCTGCGGCAATTTTTATGTAATGTGTCAATTTTGTGATTCGAGAAACTTCATAGCAGAACTGCCATCTGATAAAATGTTCAAAAGCTGTTGCCGAAAAGGAAGATTCAAAATTCCCGAAGTAGAAAATGAGCAAAAAATTGTTCTGCAGTACCCGTCATTCCTACAAAGTCTTTTATCAGATCCGTCAAATCCGCACTACAAGCATTTTTGCGACAAAATCCGATCATACAACAATTCCATGTCATTCGCTTCAATGGAGGCAAAAGTCGTGGATGTTCCAGGCCGTGGAACCTATTGCTTTCAAATTCATGGTCAAACCTATCACCGAACTTCTCATATACAGCCCATCAATGATCAAAATCCACAGTATGCTCAGCTGTACGTTCTGGATGGTTCCACACAAGCAACTGATTTTCGCCAGAAACACCAAGCAAATACAGAGTGTCGCCGAGAACTCCTTGATCTACTAGATCGTTTCTTTCGTCAGAACAACAGACTAGCTCAGTCTTATCAATTGATGCATGAAGTAGAAAAAGAAGCAGCAGCAAAGGCACGAGACACTGGGCAAGCAATTCCAATTGTTTCAATGGCGCTTCGCCGTGACCGTCAGTTGGATCCAAGAAGGTACAACGAGCCAACATCGAATGAAATTGCAATGGTATTCGTCAATGCTTATGGAGAGCCGCCATTTAAGCGAGACATCCACATATATCCCAAAAATCCACAAAATTCGCAGCAGCCGTTCATAAATTTAAATATTCTCAGCCCCAACATGGACCCAATGACTTATGCCATACTGTTTCCATTTGGCGAGGCAGGATGGCATCCAAACTGGCCACTGAACCCCTGTAACGGCGCAAAACCGAGACAAAAAAGAAAATTTATCACGATGATGCAATTTAAGGCCGCATTAACAGCAATTCGTGATAAGTTCAGTCCAATTATGTCTGCTGGAAAATTGACCCAGCAATGGGTGGTTGACAGCTACCTTCAAGTCGAGGCCAATAGATTGAAATTTGCCAGACATAACCAGAAGAATTTTCTGAGTTGAGCATTATCTGGGCCTGGTCGATCACGTGCAAAACATCGCTGAAAACGAAAACGTTGCTGCAGGTGTGTCAGTAATTTTGCCATCCAGTTTTGAAGGATCACCAAGGAAAATGCATGAAAGGTGCTGCTCCTGAGTTATTTATCACTTTCACGGCGAATCCCAGCTGGCCAGAAATTATCAAAAATTTAAGACCAGGAGAACAAACCTGTGATAGACCAGATCTGGTAGCGCGAGTTTTCAAGATCAAGCTGGACTCACTAATCGCAGACATCACGAAGCATCAAATTTTTGGGACATGTCTCGCACATGTCTATACCATCGAAATTCAAAAGAGGGGTTTACCCCCACGCACATATTCTGGTGACCTTGAGAGAACAAGACAAAATCAGAACAGCAGAACGAATCGATCAGTTCATTAGTGCAGAAATACCACCAGAATCAAGTCCATTACTTCGAGAAATCATCAAAAAGTGCATGCTGCATAGTCCATGCGGTGAGAATTATCCAAGTGCACCGTGCATGAAAAACGGGAAATGCAGTAAAAACTTTCCAAAAGAATTCAACGATGTCACAATGCCCAACGTCCAAGGTTATCCAAATTACCGCCGCCGAAATAATGAGAATGTAACTGTCAGAGGCGCAAGAATGGACAATCGGAACGTGGTTCCTTACAATCCTTTTTTAGCCTAAAATATAACGCACACATAAATATTGAAGTGTGTACTTCATTGCAAGCCGTCAAGTACATTTACAAGTACATTTTCAAAGGATATGACTGTGCAAGTGTCGTAATTGGAGAGAATGGAATTTCTGAGATTCGACACAATGAAATAGATAATTTCATCAATTGCCGTTATGTTAGTGCACCCGAAGCAATGTGGAGGTTAAGAGAATATCCAATGCACGATAAGAGTCATTCCGTCATGAGACTAAATGTCCATTTACCTGGAAATCAGACAGTCATCTTTGAGACAGGACATGAAGAAGAGGCAGCACTTGCGACTCAAACTGGCAAGATAAAATTGGAAAAGTGGTTTGAGCTGAGCGGAACTGATGAGGATGCAAAGCAGTGGCTGTATAGTGAAATCCCATACCCCTACAAGTTTGAGAAAGGAAAATGGCAACCGCGTAAAAGAGGTGCTAATAAAACTGTTGCACGAATCTACACAGTAGGAATTAAAGATGGCGAAAGATTCTTCTTGAGAATGCTTTTGTTACATGTGCGTGGAGCAACTAATTTTGAGGATTTAAGGATTTACAACGGTGTGATTTATGAGACATTCAAGGTTGCGGCTATTGCAAGAGGATTGTTAGAGACTGACGATGAATGGGAAAATTGTCTTTTTGACGGCGTAACTTACTTGATGCCAAAGCAACTACGCGAACTTTTCGCTTACATCTGCGCTTTATGTCTGCCTGCAAATCCATTGAAATTATGGTTAGATCATAAAACAGACATGATGCTCGACTATTTACGTCAAGATTCAGAAGATGTTGCGATGAATAAAGCATTGCATCACTTGAACTCGGTGCTGAACCAACACGAAATTTCGTGCTCATCAATCGGCTTGCCATCGCCCACAAGAAGATGCAAAGATGATGACGATGTTTTGTTCGATCCAGTAGATGAAGCACGTGAAGCACAGGAGCTTATCGCAAAGCCCAACGACGCTCAAAGGACAGCTTTCAATGAAATTACTGCGGCTATAGAAATCAATAATCCAGAAACAAACTGTTTCTTTATCGACGGACCAGGTGGCTCGGGAAAGACATTTTTGTATACATCCCTGATGTCTTTTATCAGAGGTGAAAACAAATCAGTACTGCCTTTCGCAACAACAGGAATTGCTGCGACTCTTCTAAAAGGCGGCAGGCCATGTCACAGTGGCTTCAAATTGCCAATTCCATTGCTCGACACTTCTGTTTAGTCCATGAGACTGACATCACCAGAGGCTAAAGTTCTAAGAGATGCTTCACTAATTTTAATCGATGAAATCACAATGATGCCAAAACATGGCTTACGCTGTATTGACAAGCTTCTTAAGGAAATAATGAACAAGGATGACATGCCATTTGGGGGAAAAGTTATTGTGGTAGGCGGAGACTTTCAGCAAACGCTTCCAGTTGTGCCAAGAGGAAACAGAACAGAAATTATGGAGTGTTGCATCAAGGCAAGTCCACTTTGGTCAAAATTCAAGCAGCTAGCACTTACCACAAATATGAGAAGTGAGGGACAGAACGATCACAACCAATGGCTATTGCAAGTTGGAGCTGGTAGTCTGCCATTAATACGTGGAATAGTCGACAATGAGATTATTGAAATTCCCAAGGAAATGGTCACAGCTCAAGATTTGATATCGGAAATATTTCCAACTGTGCAAGAAATGTCCGTTGAAGAACTGTCAAAACGTGTGATCGTCGCGCCAACAAATTCTCAAACATTGGAAATGAATAGAAAAATTATTGACATGATTACCGGGGATCCAATGATTTACTACAGTGCCGATTCAATTATTAGTGAAGATCCCAGTGACAACCAAAACTACCCTTTAGAATTTCTAAATGATCTGACACCGTCTGGAATGCCGCCTCACGTGCTAATGTTGAAAAAGGGTACGATTATCATGCTGCTGAGAAATTTGAATCCTAAAAAAGGAATGTGTAATGGAACAAGACTAATCGTGGAGCAGCTCTCAAGAAACTTGATCAAGGCCAGGATTATTTCGGAATCTTACAAAGGCGAGATGGTTCTAACTCCCCGAATCGATTTAGCACCATCAGACACAACATTGCCATTCACTCTAAAACGTCGTCAATTTCCCATTATTCCAGCATATGCCACCACGATAAACAAGTCGCAAGGACAGTCGTACGATCATGTTGGAGTAAATCTGATGACTGAAGTATTTTCACATGGAATGCTGTATGTAGCGTTGTCGAGATCAAGAAATGCAGCAAATGTCAAAATAAAGATAGAAGATGGTCATTTGTTAGGAGACGATCGCGTGTTCACAAAGAACATTGTATATAAAGAAGTCCTTTAGGCCAATCAGCAGTGCCATAAAATTTTCAGTTTAAATATTTTCAAAATTCTAATAAATCATTTTTTCAATTATTTAGTAAAAAAAAATTAATTACAGTGAAAATTTGATTAAGGGGCGCCTTGGCGCCTTAGAACAACCTAGTATATATATAATACTAATTCGAGAACCTAAAAAAACGCAAACTAAAATAAAGCCATATTTAGTACTCGTCGCAATGAAATATTTGTTTGCAGTGGACATTAAAGTAAGTAAAGGACATCCAACTTATCCCAGACCTGACGTCATCCTTGTCCAGAGTTCCTCCCCTTGAGAACAACTCTGCCGCCTGTGACACCAGTGGATCCCATTCCAAGCTGATGACACCAATGACTCTGTCTTCCCTGTGTGATAGTAGGTCGAAATTAAAATGTGATCTTCATGCCATTTATATAAACAAAGTTTGCTCTT
Organism: Radix auricularia; assembly: GCA_002072015.1. NCBI lineage: Eukaryota > Metazoa > Mollusca > Gastropoda > Lymnaeidae > Radix > Radix auricularia. Next base: position 61,965 of record MUZC01004504.1, on the reverse strand, counting down.
AATGACTGATCGTGTTAAAATGTTTGAAAAAAATGTATTATTTACACTTTTTAATATACTAGTACCCGTTGACAATAACCTTACTCCAAAGAAGACCCCTTTAACGCATTGGCAAACTTTGCACTTGCCAGGGGAATCAAATTTTAAATGGCCAAAGATTAATTATAGAACATATTTAACAGTTATTGTTTGGTTAAAATTTTTGAAGGGTCTCTGTTTAACCCCCCCCCCCCTCAACCGTTCAAAATAGCATACTTCTCAACACAGACACACACAGAAAATATACAATTTTACACAGAAACCTTCAAAATTCCCACTTGAGGTTACTGTCTGGCCCAACCACAACCAGCAGCCCCCCCCCCACCACAGTATGAACACTTCTACTTACTGTAAGTAATAGCCCAAGAATTGGTCATCCTCCGTGTTGCCATAGATGATGATGTCGTCATAACCATGGGAGCGTCCTGGAACAAAGTTCATCGGCATTAAATGGGATAAATAAATAGTTGTTTAGAGGGAAACATTCGGCCAACAATCAGAAGTTCCCCTAGACTTCTCTAGACCAAGAAGTAACGTATCGCTTACAACATACTGGATACATAAGTACGTATCAGTACAGGGGCAATCTTCAGTCCACAGACATCTATCAAAAACAAATACTAGCATATCAAACACCACTCTGATAAACTTCTTAAAGTATCACCAACTGGGATATCACTTTTAAATAAATCAGTGATGTCAATTGTCCACCACCACATACCGGTGAATCTGATTGTCTGTGTCCACCCCCACATACCGGTGAATCTGATTGTCAATTGTCCACCACCACATACCGGTAAATCTGATTGTCTTCCCATACTGCTCGGTCCAGAAGTAGGTCACACAGTTATTGTCAACTTTCTTGCCCACCATGTGATGTGCCGCAACTCTTCCTGAAATATCAAAATAGCCTCACACAAAAATCATAGAAGCTTTTAACTGAAACGTCAAAAGGACATGAAAGACCTTTAAGGAAAATACCTGTTTCTTCTGATCGAATAAAACAACTTCATTGAGCACACCCTCTCCCCTCACAAAAGCAAGTGAAAATCCTCATTTTAAGGCCTGGCCAACTCAAGACGCTGACCCAGAGACGGCGAACCTGTGACACGCGAGCCACATCGGGCATGCCTTGTCGTGACGCTGTTTCACTATATGAGCCATACAGAATATTGATTTTAAACTACGACTATTTGGCATGCATTAATAGTTATAATTTTGAGACCCGCGAATCAACACTTAAAAAAAAAAGTTCCATAACCGGTGGTCGTAGGGGGTCCTAATGTTCCTATTAGAATTTACTAGGGGCTTGGTAGACCTTAGTGGTTGCCCCCGACTCCCTTCCAGATCAGCGGAGAACTTTCTTAGCGTTAGTCATTCATCATTTTTAAATCCCTTATATTAACTTCACCGCCGTCTCCGTCTTGGTCCGGAGGAAAAACATAAGTAAAAAATGACCCACTTTCCTTGATGCTATTGAGCTGAAATAGACTCGTGTTACCTAACAATGCATTGTACCAAATTTCGATTGAATGTACCGAAATAAAATTAATGCACTTTTAATCTCTATGAAACTCAATGTCGACGCCTGCAATTGAGATCACCTCCACGTGTTTGGTGGAGTTCAGTCCAGCCATCGGTGACCACCTCAACCCCACCCCTCCCCCGTTTTACAGCAAGGGGAGTTCAGTCACTTTCAGTCTATAAATGTTTAAGGTCAAAAACTTTGTTTTAAAGTTATTGTGGCTTTGCGCGGGCTCGATCCCACGCCCCTCAGCTTGTGAGGCGAGCGCATTATTGACTCCGCTATCCCGTCGCCGAATCACAACTAGACGGGTGTTTTGGGTGCGTAGATCCTGACTAAATCAAATTATTTCAACTCACCATGTGTGTGCGCCATTGCCCAGTGCTGAATGTTGACCAACTTGTCTGAGTCTAGATGGAATGGGAACACGACGATATCACCGGCAGCGTAGACATCAGGCAGGTTGGTCATCATGTCCTGGAGGTTGTGCCAATAGATAGTTGGGATTATTTGATCTTACTTATTACCGGCGCTACTTCCATAAAGAAGAATATCGCGTTAAACGCTTTTTGTGTGAATAGTCTTGCATTTGTATTAGAGTTGCATGTCGATAACACGCACATATTGGTAAGTAAAATCCAGTGAGGCAACAAGGTGAAACATTTTAAGTGTATTTTCGTGCTCTAGTTTTTTTTCAATTTAAAAAAAAAAAAGATTACGATAATACGTCTTAACACATTTGTGCCAAGACATTTTGGAGATTATTTAACACATCTAAGCAGTACTTTCTTTACCTTCAATATTATAAAAATTTATTTTTAAAAATGGTTTAACTTTGTGACCTAAGTGAAAAAATCTGGGTTCACGCAATCACCAATGCAGAGAAGTTGTTTGTCTTTTTATACAATTTAACTGTTGAACATTCTGGTCCGGTAGAGAGACGCCAAGTAGCTGTATTGTTATTTGATCTATTACCCGGTACCTTAGGCCATAATATTAATATTTCAATAATCCGATCGAAGATCATTGAAAAAATATTCAAATGAAGGAATGGTACCAAATATAAAATTTAAAATGTAGATTCATAAAAATCGTTACTAACGCTGCATGATGCATGATATATTAAAGAAAAAATACTAAAAAGGGATTGAGAGTTAGAGAATAATTTTGTCAAACTGACCTTGTCAACTACAATGAACCCTGCACTTGTCATATTGAGCCCTGAATCCTTGAGGAAATCAGTCACTGGGATCCCACCTTATTTGACCAAAAAGATAATAATTTAAAAATATTAAATTCTATTGCGTATTTCCTTACAAATGTATTAGATCTAACTACAAAGATTCTAAAATTTTAAAGATTAAAAAAAAAAAATTCCTTATTGTCACATTTATGAGCTCAAATTTAACGTTTATTGTTTGGAAAAGTTGTAAGACATGTTTTTCGCCACACATGAGTTTAAAAAATGGATTACACAAAGTAAAACCGAAGTTAATTTATTTTAGTAACTCTTATATCCGTATTTAATAGAAAAAAAATCTTGAAAAAACTTTTTTAAAAAAAAGAATGTTTTTATTGAACATTTACAAATGTTTCACTCTATACACTAGACAAATTGTGTCACTCTATACACTATACAGATTGTGTCACTCTATACAGTAGACAGATTGTGTCACTCTATACACTAGACAGATTGGTTCACTCTATACAGTAGACAGATTGTGTCACTCTATACACTAGACAGATTGTGTCACTCTATACACTAGAAAGATTGTGTCACTCTATACACTAGACAGATTGTGTCACTCTATAGACAGATTGTGTCACTCTATAGACATATTGTGTCACTCTATACACTAGACAGATTGTGTCACTCTATAGACAGATTGTGTCACTCTATACATTTGACAGATTGTGTCACTCTATAGACAGATTGTGTCACTCTATACACTAGACAGATTGTGTCACTCTATAGACAGATTGTGTCACTCTATACACTAGACATATTGTGTCACTCTATACACTAGACAGATTGTGTCACTCTATACGCCAGACAGATTGTGTCACTCTATACACTAGACATATTGTGTCACTCTATACACTAGACAGATTGTGTCACTCTATACGCCAGACAGATTGTGTCACTCCATACACTAGACGGTTGTGTCACTCTATACACTAGACAGATTGTGTCACTCTATACACTAGACAGATTGTTAGGATGAGATAAGAAGCGTCATTATACAAGTTAACAAGTGACAAACTGTTTGTGGGTTTCTGCTGACGCCAGATTGCGTTCCGATAACTTTGGCGCAACTAACCTGCTCCCATGACGCATAAATCAGCAGGAAGGACGGTTCCGTTCAAAAGGACAACTTCTTTAAGTCGACCATTTTCTCCCCGGAACTCCCTCACGGTGGTATCGAAGTAGAACTTAACACCCCGTCTTTCGTGCATCTGTTATAAAACAGCGATTAGTAATGTGTGCATAAATTGTAGCGTCCTATAAGTGTGTGATAAAAAAATGTGAAATCAAGGTAATGGTACAGTGGTGGTCGGACACTTCGACCCCGGACGATTCGACCCGGACGGTTCGACCCTGCCAGTTCGACGCCAGGACGTTTCGACGCCAGGTCGTTTCGACCCCGGACGGTTCGACCCCGGACGAATCGACCCCGGTCGATTCGACCCCGGACAGTTCAACCCAAGGACGTTTCGACCCTAGGGTGTTTCGACCCCGGACGATTCGACCCCTTTCTTTTTAAGGCGTGAAATGTTTGGGTTTTTAAAAATCCATTTTTAATCCTTTTTTTAAATTAAAAAATAATTAGTTTAAGTTTAATATTATCTCTTTAAGAATAAAAACAGTATGAAATAGTTATTTTTAACGTTAATTTAATGATAGTATGATTGAACAAATAATATAGTTTTATATTAATATCTCTTAAAAATTAAAAATAGAATGAGATGTTATTTTTAATAATTAAAAATAGTACAATGTATAAAATAAAATAGTCTAATTTATATTAATAGCTCTTAAAAATTAAAAATAGAATGATATATTTTTAATAATTAAAAATAGTACAATATATAAAAGTCTAATATATATTAAAAAAGTAGGAAATATTATTTTGAGCATTTATTTTCTAATAGGAAAATGGAAAAAAGTATATACACTTACAAAAAGTTGACATACATTGTGAATTCATGATTGTGATAAATGCGCCATTCCTCTCAGGTAGGTCAAGGCGTTGATGCGTGTGTATGTTTGCAATGATCGTTCGACACGTTTCTGCAGTTCACAATAACGTTTGCGCCTAGGCTGCTGTGTTCCAGTAACAGCTTGTAATAGAACTGACTTGTTCGAATTGCAGTCCTTCAAAATTCCATCCATAAACTTCCACATTGTTGGATGTTGACAGCTGAA
>MUZC01004504.1:6633-19406 GCA_002072015.1 Radix auricularia | reverse complement strand
AGAGAGAGAGAGAGAGAGAGAGAGAGAGAGAGAGAGAGAGAGAGAGAGAAAAAGAGAGAGAGACGTTAAATATAGTTAAAATTTATAGTTAGTAATAAAATAATTCTTTTAAAAATATTCACTCATACCACAGGTTTTTCCATTTGGTATGGGGAGGGGTTGTTTGGTGCAACCTCTTTTATAAAAAAAAGTAACTTGCCATTTAAAAATGTTCTTCCCACTCTATCACTTGTTCCCTTTACTTCAGCACTAGAGTAGCGTATTTTAAACGTTAGAATCCAGGCGCCATGTTGCATGTTTAGTCGCGCATTTATAAACATGTCAATGTGAATTTGGTATGACAATAGTTTGAATAAATGTCGAGATCTCCAGTTAATTCAGTTGAGAGGATCGTAGCCAGATGTTTTGGTGACCCGGCAAAATGTCTTTTTTTCACCTTTGATGAATCTTCAAAACATTAGCACATCATCATTAATTCAAAATTATTATCAAAAATAAAATCTTTTAAATGACAAGAATAAATCACTTTTGCATTTATTTATATATTTTTGAAGGAGAGAGTTAGAGAGAGAGAGAGAGATTGAAAGAGAGAGGTTCATAGAGGGGAGAGGAGGGAAGATAGAGGGAGAGAGATACAGAGGGAGGGAGAGAAAGAAAGAGAGATGGGAGATAGAGAAGGCAGAGAGAGGGAGGGAACGAGAGACAGACCCGCTTCACGGAAAAGCTTTCGGCCGCTCTAGGGCCCAGCACCTATGATTTAGAAGCAGTTAAAATCAAAACTGCTATTTTATCTAGACAGAATAATTTGATAAACAAATTATCAGTGACTCATTTTATGAACATGGAAGTTTTGAAGGCAAAACATTGACAAGTAAAAACTTTCTTCGATGAAGCGAAGTTGATTCTTTTCTGAAACCAATGCTGTCTTGAAACATTGCAAACAGTCCCAATGATCCATGTTCAACTTATCAAACACCATTTTCCCCTTGGCCTTGCTCATAGTAATTGGAAAAAAAAAGTTGCATTTGTGAACTGACATCTAAAAAAAAACTGGAATTCGATAATTACTTCAGCGCTAACTTAGCAATTCTTTGAAACAAACCTTATCACATAGACCTGCGGACCACATGTGTACTTGCATGCCAAAAAAAGTAAATGGAAAAGACGTAAACAGGGTAAGGGTTAGCTTGAAAGGACGTAACAAAACCGCGAACGTTTCGGCAAAAGCCTTCTTTCAACGGACACACCCCTCACCCCTCATTTTGTTTACTACTTGCACGCCATTGTATTGCGGTGCGCATTTTTTAAATCTCGATTGTGTTCTATTACTAAACAATCTTTATTTTACTTTTTTTTTTTAACCCAATGTGAATTCTCTACTTACTCTACTTGGATCCTTTGAAAAGACGCCTTCTGCAGTTTTTGAAATTATTATTTCAAGTTCGTATCACTAATGTATTGTAATCATTGTATCATTTTTCAGCCAGCAAACTGTTTTTTCTCTTCAATTTTTTGTTGTGTGTGAAAGGGGAAAGGTATTAGTATTACTAAAGGTCATTTCCCGAGAGATTGAACATATGTAAAATAATGTCTGAAGCTATCTCGTATTTCTTTTATGATACATAATACGGTAAACTTGCCTCAGTATTGAAATGTTGATGATATATTTCATGTGCAGTTTTTGATGCTTGGGATCCTTCCAATTCCAAAGACAATGTACGCATCAAGATTTTCCGCCAGGGTAAATTAGTGATCGAAATCTCAGGTATCTCGACTCCCTTTGCCCTGATTACGTTTAGTTGAATAACCTGTGTTTAAAACGTCTTCATCAGCACAGTTAAATAAAAAGGCGATCGTTGGTGGATTTAACCGCCTATGTTTTGATTACTCTTGCATTTTAAATAGGCAAGCGTTATTCACACAGCTGTGTGGAGACCGTGAGCGTTATTCCCACAGCTGTGTAAATAATCAAAGCGTTATTCCCACAGCTGTGTGAATATTGCCAGCGTTATTCACACAGCCAAAAAATGTGATAGTTATACTGACTTTAAATTAAAAGCATACTAATCTATAGGTCGTTTGGCTAATAGCTATTGATATTGAATCGTAAATAGGCTTGTTATATAGCCTACAGCCTAAATATGAATATCATTAATCATTATATTAATAATGTCGATCTTAATACGTGTAGTTATATTTTAAATTAAAAATTAATTTTACTTGTCTTAGTGTTGTTAACCTTTAGAGTTTAGACAAAAAATATTCCAATTTATTACAGTTTACACGCATGTAGTTATTAAGTTTAAGTTGTCGTCCATAAATGACATCACGCAATTTTTGTTGATTTTTCAAGTCTCAACCAGTCGTCAAAAAGTTTTGCACCTCCCCCATCCCCAATTAAAGCAGGTTTTTTTTTCTATTTGAAACTGAGCATATTTCAAGAACCTTTTTTGTCATGTAATTATGTATTTAAAATTAGTGTAAGTCTGCACTCTAATAACATAACACTCGTGAATCCATGTGAAACGTCAATATAGCCTACAAATTGTTAACAATCCAATATTTAAGAAAAACTATTATTTGAAGTTGTGCTGTTTGATGTGACGCCTCATTTCTTCAACACTTACCCCCCCCCCNCCCCCCCCGCGCTTGACAATACATATATTTAGATTATAATTTATCTTTATTACTATTAATGCTAGTCAGACTAGTCATTTATAATTTATGTAGCATTGCCATTGCTTTCTTATTTGACAGCTATAGATATGGAGGGTATAAAAATAGATAGGCCTGGGGGAAATTAATAAATATCATCATAGCATAAGTAATTAAAACTCATTGTGGTTTACAAATATAATAATTTGTTGTTTTTTTAAAAAAAAGAAAAAAAAAAGGAATATATATGCGCCAACTCATGGATTCGATCCACCTCCACCACAAAAATAAGACACACTGGCTCTGAGTCTGACCATTCCGCTACCGACGCACATGAAAAATTAACGTTTTTTAAGGTCATAACTTTTTATCGTTCAAATGGACACCAGTGCGCATGCGTCATTGTGTCTATAACGCAGACGTTATTCCCATAGCTGTGTGAATAATCACTCCGTTTTAAATATGTGTTTTTGTGTTGGCAAGCGCAGAGAGAATAATGGATCTGTCATCAGAGCTATGATGATTTTATGGAGCATTATATCAAGTAGGCCAGGACATTCACACAAGTCTGCAATGTAAACAGATATTTTTGTGCTGGTAACGTTGTTTTAATTGTGACATTGGGTATTTCCAAATACAAAATAGATCTAGCCTGATTCCGCTCCTTGTAACATGTTAATATATGAGATGAAAGACTTTGTAAGCGAAGTTTGATTTAATGTTGGAGCTCATTCGGAGGCTGAGTCACACGAGATTATATTTTTCTTCTTTTAAGTTTTGGATGTTTCAAACAAGAACTAAAAAATAATGGCCGGGAGGGGGTGCAGTGGCGTCGCTAGGGGGGTGCGGAGGGGGCGGGCCGCCCCGGGTGACACCATCAGGGGGGTGACACCAGACAGTAAAATTCTATATATTCCCGTTATTTGGCACTGGAAAACTCGGAGGAGTTCTATGGGTTAAGTCATGATGGGGTGACACCAGGAGCTACCGCCCCGGGTGACACCATGAGCTACCGCCCCGGGTGACACCAACCCTAGTGACGCCTCTGAGGGGGTGTAGTTAAGGTTTTGGGTATTGTGTGTGTGTGTTTGTTTGTGTGTGTGTGTGTGTGTGTGTGTTTGTGTGTGTTTGTGTTTGTTTGTGTGTGTGTGTTTGTGTGTGTGTGTGTGTGTTATTGTGTGTTTGTGTGTGTGTGTGTGTGTGTGTGTTTGTGTGTGTGTGTGTGTGTGTGTGTGTGTGTTTGTGTGTGTGTGTATTTATATTTTTTTATGAAGAAGAAATACCTGTTTTCTGAATTTTTTTCCCCTTAGCTTTAATTTTTTTTATTTTATTTATTTATTTTTATCAAAAGTTTAATAATCATGATGATATGGTATATATAACACACATCCCCTAATTGCTGGAGAACTTTATTAATCCGCACGGTGTAGTCCGTCCGGATTACGATGAACTCAGAAGCTACATACCAGTGGCTGGGTGCTTTAAATTAACACAAATACCCCCTCCCCCAATGCCCTTAGATGTTTCTTCACTGATTTAATTATTTTTGGCCTTTTTTGTAACAGATGCTCCTTTAAAACGTTCTTTAAAATATCATAACAAATTTGAGCTGTCTGAATGCATGTCCCGCAAAGGTTTCCTTTAGCAAGGCAAGAATTTCACATATTCAACTTCAACATTTTGTCTTTATCATTGTTAACATATTAAAATCTTTTTTTTACAAGAAGCAGAGGTCGTTTAACTATTGTAAACCAAGCCCCTATTGATAAACAGTAGCATATACCCTCATAACATCAGCAGTAACCGACACTCACATACCACCATCATTAATAGTTTCAGTGCATTTTGGGTCCAACTGACTCGAGTAATGCTGGTTTAGTCGATATTGTTTAATAGCGGAGCAGAACATTAATGCAAAAACGTGAATTTATGTATTTCCATTATGTTCATAATAATCATCACAATACCCTTTTTAAAAAAACATTTGTAATGATTAACATGATAATTTGTACTTACAGCCGGATCTGTCTTTCACAAACACGTTATTAAGTAATGTTTAACACATAATTAAATGTTCTACGTGCTCATGTTTTATGAAGAGAATTTTAATGCTGCATAATGCTTTGAATAATTCACGGTTGGGGAGTTGTTTTTTTTTATTTATTAAGTTTTCAACTAAGTTTAATTTAATCTGTATAACTAATAATACAATTTTATTACATAGCCAAAAGTATATGTGTACTACTTAACAGAAACATTATGAAGGTGCAAAACATTAATTTTGAATGTGTTAAAAGTTATTGCACACAGCAGAGGCGTCACTAGGGTTTTTGTCACCCAGGGTGGTAGTTGATATTGTCACCCCCTCACGGCTCAACACATAGAACTCATCCGAGTTTGTCAGTGCAAAATAACGGGAACATACAGATTTTTACATTTTGGTGTCACCCTCCAGATGGTATCATCCGGGACGTCCCGCCCCCACTGGACCCCCACAGTGACACCACTAGTACACAGTTTAATATCATATTCCTAAATTGAAATGATCCGTTGAATCTGAAAATAATAAAAATGATTTCACGTTAAAAAAGTAAGAAGCAAAAGCGCGTGTGGAATAAACAACACTTTGGGTTAGCCACTTTACTGTGTCATACTCTCCCAATATACATCACAATGACTCCGACACCAGCTACATACATTCTCAATACATACACGAGACAAATTTTGTGTGTTGTACCATTGATATTAAAAAACAAAAATACAATAATTAATTGTTCAGGAATTTTTACTACAGTTTTTCTAAAAATTTAAGCATTATTTAAAATATTGAAATATTCGTTTAAGTTATTTTGCTATACAAACAATCATCCACGCGTGATGTCATTTATGGACGGCCTCCATACATTTAATTTTTTAACTGCTTTCAGGGATTTGCTGAAAAAACTTATATAATTACACCACGTTCCATTGTAAGAAAATAAATATTATTTTATATGTCTTTGCACACTTGTTTTCGATTATTCCTCCTTTGGATGGGTTCATAATATGATCTGTTTTGAGGACTACTGTGAAATTTTGATGAACTTTTATACATTCATTTGAAAAATAAGCAGAAATTTTTGAAAAATAGATATCGATTTCAGTTAATATATAAATTATTCGAAATCGTCTGCATAATAAATAATATTTATAAATTAGGGGCCCTCCATAAATGACGTCAATGGGCCAATTTTTACCCCCCCCCCCACTCGTCACGCGTCGTCACAAGCCTCCAACAATGCGTCACAAAACTTTGTATCCCCTACCCCTCTCAAAACAAAACACCACCTAATTTTCTATTTGAAAATAAGTATGTTTCAAATAACTTTTTTGACATTTAGTGTTTATTTAGTGTAGGTCTACATTTTAATGTCTTAATATGCGTGAATCTATGTAAAACGACACTAGATAAATTGTAAACCAGTGCTTCTCAAACATTTTTGTATTAGACGACCGGCAGGAATTTTCTCATTTCACCAGGTACCAGAGCATTCTTTTCCCATTCTGACGTCATTTTCTCGGTAATGATTTGATAGCAAATGAGCCCCTACATGGCTTAAACCCCTAGAAGATTAAGTATGAATATATATTGAAACGAGTGACAATAATCTTAAGCCCCATGACTTGACTGTATCAAGTATCCTTTCTGTCATATTTAAAATTAATGAATTAAAAACGGAGCTCAGAAGAAAGTTCTTTTGTACCCCTCTTCAATTGCGATGTCAAAAAGTTGATGCATTCAATAAAGTTAATGAATATTTTTACTAATTTTAAATGGGCACATTTATCATTATATTTAGAATGGCCAGTGGCGTTTGACCAAAAACCAATCGAACAATTATATTAGACTTAAAACGTTTATATTTGTATCAAATAGATTACCCTACCCCACCCTCCAAAAATGGATATTCCGTGTTGTTTTGACTAAAAATATCTACACATAGTCCTATTCAGATCTTTTTTAGACACTTGTCATGCTTGTAAAACTCACAAGTTGCAGTTTCGGGGGGGGGGAGAATAAACAAAGTTCGCAGACTCCTGCCGTGAGTGAACCAAACGAAGCTGAGGTTACACCACAAATAATTTAATGTCAACATCAAATGACGCAGGTTAACACATTCATATGTTTCTCTTGTGGGTTCTCAAAGTTAAGGATTATAATTAGATTTAATTTTCATGTCTTGATAACTTACGCCAAACGTGGTCTGATGGCCTATCGATCGGCACTTGGAGGAGCACTGATTTATATTTTTTGTTTAAATTTACAACAAAAAACAATCATTAAATATATTTTAAGTGACCAAATATTTCAGTGGAAGTTTTATTTAAAGTAACCCATTTGATGTGAACTCACATTTCTTCAACCTCCTGTGACCCCCTCCCAGCTAAGCGCGTGACGTCATTAATGGATGACCCTCTTATTGAAATGAGTTGCTCCGCTGACCACAATATTGTGGTGTGGCGGAAAAAAATTCGTATAATTGTGATATGTGGTGGTACTTTACCCCAACATTTAAACATAAACTACAATTTTAATGCAAATTAAGAAATATACCAACAAATGAATTAACGGAAACTCGACAGATTCTAAATAAAAATTGCGTTTTTATTTTGTTATAATTTATTATTTTAAAATTTTTTTTATTAATTTGCACGAGAACCGTAAAATCTTTCAGCAAATTTTTATCAATCAAATCAGTATCTCTGCCACAAAGATCCACACTTTATTTTTGTAACCTGCATTTGAATTGTCGACGTCCCATTCTGTAACATATATTACTTTAAATTTTCGACATGGCACGTAAATGACAACATTGAGGGGAAAAAATCATGTCGATAGTCCTTCAATGTCAAACAAATAAATACATGCTAAATATACCCAAGCCTTTAAAAGCTCATTAATTGCTTCCCTTGTTTCTTTATCGATGATTTCGTGATTAACTTAGGAAAATCCAAAATCTGTAATTTAAATCCACTTATCTACAGATTTCTTTGATAGGGTTCTGTATATAAAGTTGGTTTGTTTAGTTGGAAAATTGACTTGAAATCTGGAGAGGACATTACTGCAAGTGAGTATAGAAAACCTTTATGAACATTTTTCTTTTCTGCAGGGGGCAGTGGTCAAACTACTAGAGATTGTGACAGAGCGGCGCTAGCTTACTAAACTGAGAGTTGTGTTTGTTTGTTTGTTTGCTTGTTTGTTTGTTTGTTTGTTTGTTTTTTTTTTTTGTTTTTTGTTTTTTGTTTTTTTTTTAAAATAATAATTATTATTTAAAACATGAGCAAGTTTTAAGTGTATAAAATAATTTAATTTGTAAAGAATTTTGGATATGATTTTTAAATCGGAAGCAATATTTATTAATAAATGTTTTTACTTAGTACCAGCCGAGCAAATGTCAGTCTATATGATAAATAAGAGCAATTCAGGCACGCACCACAACAAACATTGTACCACAAATAAACTCTCATGCATTCCTGTGATAGAGAAACAATATTCTCATATTTAGAGTTTACGCACAGAACTCGTGTGTAAAAACTGTGGCAAAGACTGTCACTCAAGGATAGGACTGCACAGCCACTCGAGAAAATGCAACCCAACCCAACGGTAATGCACCATCGTCTCGCGAGACGGAAGGATGCCGAACAGAGTTTACGCTGCAAAGCGCGGTATTTTGCTACTCTACATTAAAAGCTTATTAAATTGGTCTTTTCTAATCACTAATGATGCATTTAAAGAAAAAATGTGTATTTTTGACGAATTTCACAAACTATTCAATCGAAATTATTTTCATTTCAATTTGCAACTTAAAATATCTATGTATATGAATTTAGAATTCAGCGGTGCTTAACTTTTAGTAAATAACATTAACGTGTAGGGATTTAGCCTCCATATTAATGCCTTTTATTTCAATGTATATATCAGACATATGAAGCTTTTTGCTTACCTATCCTGAGTTGCTATCAATATTTCTAAGTCACGATCAATACAGAAAAAAATGGACAATGGCCACGCTATGTTGTTGGGGGTATAGTTGTGGTGGAAGTTGCTAGGGAGGTTGTAATTGGGAACATTCTGCCTTTGTATCAAACTTTTTATTGAATTTAACAAAACTATTTATTGAAGTCAATTCGATCAATGCTAAAATTTCTTAATTTTAGTTTAACGTAAAAAAATTATTATTTTTTTATTTTTTTATTTTTTTAGCTTATGATATAACGTTTCGTTCTCTTTACAGAAACATTTTTTTTTAATATTTATTTTCGTCTTGATTGTTTTTTTTTTTTTAAACAATAACAAAAAGCTAATCAGATAATCCTGCTCAAACAATTACATATTCTCTGTTGCGTTTTACTATGGCCATATTAATTAAAAGAATTATTCTCCTGTTGTTAAAATATGTATTATCATTCACTTGTTTAATTTTTTTTATAGAAACCATACGACAATTTTTAAAATCTTCAAAAAAGAAAAAACATGATTGTTGCATCCCTCTGCATCCTTTTTTTTTCTGGCCACCACTGGGCAAGCCGTTTTCACCGATTGGGACAAGCCATTTGACTTCAAATGTCCAAGCAGTCAAGTCTTCAAGTCTCTTACCAGCGTCCATGATAACTACTATGAAGACAGGCGATGGGAGTTTACCTGCAAGTCCATCGGAAACACTTCCACCTGTGGTACCAGCGGTAGGTTCAAGTCTGTTTCCAACCCATAATTCAACTCACTAACATCCGGTGTCTGACAGAAATAGTATGAGATGAAGTGTTGAATTTTGCTGATAAGCTACAGAGCTGCGCACAAAAAGATCTTCTCTTCATTAATGACATTCCGTTTTAACGAAAAGTACAATAAATTAAATTTATATGATACACTATTCTTAATAGATTAAACTTGTAAAAGTTTTTCAGTTAATCATATTTTTGTTAAACTTATGGGAAGTTTATGTATGGTCTAAAAACAATACGCGGACTTTTTTTTTAAATAATGATTTGTTTTTTAAATGATCTTTCTGGCCAACACATAAGTATTGATGTGAATCGTGTTTAACATTTTTAATGCAAACTTATTTGCTAATATTAATTTAAGTAAATAAAGAATTAGTTTTGAAAACAAGTTTGAAAGAATATATACGGGTTTTTTAAAATAAAAAAAAACTAATTTAACGTCATAATGAAAACAGATTTAAAAATTACGTTTTTTAAATCGAGAGTTAGCTCCTTTTATTCCAATTTAATGTAATTCTAACAACACAGTGAAAATAAGGGACATTAGTACATTAAAAGAAATTATATTTTCCAAGTAGAGTGAGCTTCGACTGTAAATTTCACAATAGTTCAATAGTTAACTTTTTAAAATCAATTCTCAGAAATACTGTTATCTTTTTTTTTAAAAACTAAAAATTACATCATTTTTATGTTTTTTAAAATCACCCTAAACGTCCATAGTCACAAAACTTAAGAACATGTGCATAATATAAATCTGTTGGTAGCGCGTCAAAACTACATGTTACTTGCTTTTGTGTTGTCGTCTTGTCATATTGATAATCGATTTAAAACCTAGTGGCCACCAAACGTGCTATGATGATTTATTGGCTTATCCCGAGTCAGTCGTTGAGGAGGGTAAGTGTATCCTATAAATTATTTTAATGAAGAGAGTTTTCAGTTTTCTGATTACTTTATTTTAGTATCGTTGGATTTATGTTGTGTCAAGGTTGTTTATAGCTCATTGAGATGTGTAAACTGGGAAATGTCAAAGGTTTTGGCAAAATTATATTACCAAGATGATGGTATGGCAGTTTTATTCTGAGAAAGACGTAGTTTTATCGGTAGTCTCTTTAGCTCACGTAACACCGGTTGCCGGGTAGCAATGCCGATATTAGATATTATAAATTAACAGACCTTCATAAATTATTCATTCAAGTTCAAGTTAATTATTTTTTTAAGCAAGTTAAGCCACGGCACACTTCTATTCATTCTTTAATATCTTGATTCTCCATCCTTAGTAAGCTAAATATTTGTTAATTGAAAAACATTTTAGTTTCTGTCACAAAAAGATGTTACACACCAAAATTGTTTGCGTTATTAATTTCGCACCGAACGAGCATCGGACAGTTATGGTGTGTTCAAAAGTAATAAAAATCAGTTACTAAATAAAATCATCACGTCAAATATTTCTTTAATTTCATTCAGGTTACGTCAATGAGTTCGACCAACCGCTCAACTACACTTGTCCAGGGAATTGTGTGCTGACCGGAATCGCGAGTTACCATGACAACTACTACGAGGACCGTCGCTTCAAGTTCACATGCTCTACCGTTGGCCTGAGGAACGTAACTAGATGCCACAACACCGATTACCTCAATTACTTGGACGAGAAGTTGAGCTACGTGATACCGGAAGGTCGAGTCTTGAGAGGTCTCTTCAGTTGGCATGACAACTATTACAATGACAGACGTTGGATGGCTCAGCTTTGCACCGTCTGAGATGTGGTGGAAGAAACTGTGGAACAATTCACATAACATCCTCCTGTATGCTAACAAATTAATTTCAGATGCACAAGAAAATTAAAATTATTTTTAAGTTTGCAATATCTTATAAGTTAGAAATGCTCTTTGTAAACAGATTATTGTAAGGATGGCAATAATAAATTTGTGAAACTTAACTCGTGATTTCATAGTTTTAAATTATATTTGTAATTACATATTTTTGTAAAGTTTATTTATTATTTATTTATTTATTATTTATTATTATTATTTTCTTTGCTGTTTGTTATATGAACAGTTCAAGGATTATGGAATTAAATTTACAGACGACTTTTTAACTATGATATTAAGAATATTAATGTTGAACTGAATGTTGCTTAACGTGAAATATATCAGCTTAGCCATGAACAATATTTTAACATTCATTGTTAAAATAATAAGATACCTTGAAAAAAAAAATTAACATATTTGAAATATGCACCAATAAACTTAATTAATTTCAGTTTTTAAAAAAACTTTAAACAAAAAGAACTACACAATAGATGTATATGTTGAAGCGAAAGATTTAAGAAAGGAAACTCAGTTGTTNATATATATATAGAGAGAGAGAGAGAGAGAGAGAGAGAGAGAACTATGCTTTTTATGGGGGGGGGGGGTCTCCTGTTGTTCCAGGAAATCATTGAGATCCTGCAAAGATTTGTGAATGTGCAGAGTTGATGTTCAGGGGAAAATTTTTTATTTTTTTTTATGTTGGCGTCGTTTTGTTGAGATGAAGATTCTTGTCGAACATATTATGTGTAGATTTCGTTTAACATAATATACTAGATGCCCGCGGCGTAGCATGCGCCGCAGATTTGCTCATAGACAGTGCAAAGAACGGGGGGGAGGAACAGACAAAAACTACAACACGATGAAATAAGAAAAACGCGAATGAACCTCTGACGCGGAGATAACTGCGAAGCATTGCTTATCTGGAAACATGTGCACTGTGGTTAGCCACTTCCTACCCCGCACCACCATTGCTTGACAAACATAAACTAATTGGTATAACTTGACAAATGTCATTCGTCAAGCTCCTTTCCACTCGTCTTGTGCTTGTTATGGTGATGATCGAAAAGACAGTGGGAAAATAACGGGCACAAACACTAACACCTTTAAACAAATTAAACAATAATAATGTCAGCTGGGGATTGAACCTGCGACCTCCGCTTGTCAGGCGAATGTTATAATCATTACACTACGAAATACGTGTTAGTTATTTGTTCTTAAATAACACAGTAAATGACTTCAATTCATCAAAATGTTGAATGTTAACTACCTTTTCTTGCAATCTGATTGGTCGGTGGGGTCAGAGGTCAGACACCTTGCTACTTCTTGTCTGGCATGGACGGACCATGTAGAGAATTTTATATATAGATATATTTTTATCCAATGATTTTAACATTGAACAATTAAATATTAAAAAAATATATATTTTAGAAGATAAAAACAAATGCACTTAAGTCTTTAGTGTTAAAGTCGATGATATTAATGTTCTTCAGAAGAATTTGCAGGAACTTGTGACCTTATTTGTACACGTTCACCTGTCTCCCCCTCCCC
>MUZC01004503.1:367035-397227 GCA_002072015.1 Radix auricularia | reverse complement strand
AAGACGTCATTATCTCCCCCCCACCCCCACAAATGGTACAGATATTATGGTAGAGACGTCATTATCTCTCTCCCCCCAAACAAATGGTACATATATTATTGTAGAGACGTCATTATTTCCCACCCCCACCAACCAATTTTTTCTTTTAAGCTGAGCAACTCCCTGGCTGTTTGGATATCTAACCGACGCCGCGCAGCAGTTTACAATAATCGAGCAGCAAATTTTGTAAAAAGTTTATATATTTGTTTGTGACACGTTTAATTCTGCACAAAAATGGATGCTGTGCCACTTTTCAAACGTGCTTGTCATTGTGCATACGGACCAACAAACATTTCCTTAAAAAAACCTTCTCTTCTAACATTCCGTTGTATATTGAGTATCGATTGAACAACTCGTACGATCTCTTACGTATCCGGAAAACATCGGGAGACAATGCCTTCAAAGGTACATTGTCACGTGACAACATCTCTTCTTTCCCAAGACGTCATTCAACTCAGACACTCGAAAGCAAAGTTCCAGAAAAGCTGTTGGGACACACGTGTTATGTTATCACAGATTCTGCAATAATGCCTTATAGTTTCAACATCTGTGGCGCTACAACCCATGTAGCTCCACCCCCGCCCCAGGCCTGTTCAATTACACTTCATATTAGATCTACCAAAATTCTTACGCCTCCACGCCCTGATCTCCATTTGATGTAGGTCATTTTTCACTTTATTCGTCAAGTCAGGGGTCTCCAAACTTTTCCGCCAAAGTGCCTCACGAACCGTCAAACAGCAGTTTGGAGGCCGACAACTAACCTTCAACTACTAAGTTTTGTGATACACTAAAGGTAAACATATTATATTTTTTTGTAGATTAAAGGGTTTCCAGGGGCCGGATGAGAAAGCCTCGCGGGCCGCATCTGGTCCGCGGGCCGTAGTTTGGAAACCCCCTGGTCTAAGTCTTTGACGCCTGTTAGATGGCGCCAATGTTAAACTCACGAGCCATACTATCTGTTATCGCTAGAAGTTGTGTGCCAGCAACACACATCTCATGACTGACTTAAACGATTGTTGTTTTCACCGACGTGTCAAATTCAAAAGTTCTTCGTTTGTCCACCAGGACACAACAACCTTTTCAGCTTGATCATTGCATTAACATTTATTTTTAAAATACAGATTGTACTCATACCCACCCTTATCCCATTTTGCACTTGTCAAGTTTATGATTCTAGTGTACCAATTTATCATTGACATTTATCATTGAAATCCCAATGTCGAATGACAACAGGACGTGTCCTATGTCATCGTATGACACACCGAGATGTGACTTCTGAACGTTGCCAATGTTGCCAGACGACATATTGTCATGTGACAAACTGAACATTTTGCATGGCACCATAGGATTTAGGAGACGACATTAAGCACCAAGCCACACGAGTGGTCTCGTGTCCGGTGATAGAAGAGCTGTCGACGATGAACGAGGGTCGCGATGATTAACGTGCCGGGCAATGATTAATCTGTTGGAAGACGCTACTTTGATAATATCCGCATTGCGTGGTCGACACTAACGTCAGGTGTGGAGATATTGATTGGCGAAAGGTAGCAAGCCCTTTGGATATAAGTGCCCAAACTTTCAGGAGGGTGGGTGTAAACGCTGAGACCCAGGCTCAAGGTCATGTAGACCTTTGGTTGTAGTCTGAATAAGTGATGTGGCGCCAGTAGTCATGTAGACTTTTGGTTGTAGTTTCAGTTTTGTGGCGCCAGTAGTCATGTAGACTTTTGGTTGTTTAACTGTTTTATCTTTTGTGACGTTTCTAGTTAGGCCTTTTCCACTTTTGTAGGTGTGTACTGACAAATAGCAACTTGCATTAAAAACACATAAGTCTTTTGTAACTTATCAAACTTTAATCCAACACTAGGAATATATACACTTTATACATTAGCGAAATCAATCTGCCTTGCTGCCATCTTCCTGCACACATTCCATTCAACTCTATGGCGGATTAAGGGGGGGCTGAGCGGGCTAAAGCCAGGGGCCCCCGACGGTTTAGGGGCCCCAACACTTTTTATATTTATAACAAAAGTGTACAAATGTTTGCACGAACCATTTGAAAATATAAAAAAATTAAATAAATGTATAAATATTAACTATACAACTGATCGCGATTCAGACCTGATAGTGTTAATAATCGATAAAACGTGATTTCATTGGCTCACTTAGAGATCTTAGTATAAAGTATAGTTTAAATTTTTAAAATTTCTTATTTTAAACAAGCTCCGCTGGCCGTGTCGAGAGAGTACAGGCGCGTGATGCAACCAGTGTGGGGTTCGATACCCAGCAGTGGAAAATAAAAATTTTCTTTTCACACTCAATTGTAACATACCGCAAACACTTCAAACAGTTATTTCTTCGAGTTCGTTTTTTTTCCATTATTAATATTTAGTTACAGTCTTATATTAGCTGTTAACAATCATTTTATTTTAAGGGACGCTGGCTGGATGGGGCCCCCGTTTCATTGCAGCCCGGGGCCCCGTGCAGTCTTAATCCGCCCCTGATTCAACTCACTGCCACTAGCGCCCCCTAGCATTCTCTCGTCACGTGATCTCTTTTCATTACCAATATGTAAATTACATCATGTGACATTCACCCCCCTTCTTCAAAAAAAATGTTTCTAACCTAAAACATTTTTGGTCATAATACAATAAAATTATTCTTAAATGAAATAATCATATTCATATTTATACTTATATCATATTCACATTTCTATTCATGTTATATTCATCTTATCATTCATATTTATATTCATTGCAATTTAACTATTCATTATTTGCAAAATAATGTATAAACTGATTGAACATAACATTCAAGAAAGAAAATCTGTAGAACTTCAACAATCTGATTTGAAATAAATGAAACTGAAATTTGAATGTACATGTAATAATATTGTGCAACTCAAATAACTTGCAATAAGCTTATCATTTGTTATGCTTATCACACAATAGAATAAAAAAACAATTTTGTTTATGTTTTTCTTTCTACATATCAGTATTAAGAAAGTTTTTAATTTCTTTATTCGTTCTTGTAAATTTACAGAGTGTCTGTATGTGTTGTTATTCTGATTAAAATTTCTGCAACAATATTGTCTCTTCCTTCAATAGGTTTGATGTCAAATTTGTAATCAGCTAATAGCATCGCCCAACAGTTTACTTTTGCATTGCTTATCTTCTTTTTGTTGAATGCTACTAATGGTTTGTGGTCTGTCAACAAAGTAAATAAATTTTCTACCTAGGTGGTATTTTTGGAATTTTTGTAGGGCCCATACTATAGCTAAACATTCTCTTTCAATTGTGCTGTAATTATGTTAAGTTTCTGCTTAAGTATTGTATTGGGTGTAAAACACCATCATGCTCTTGCATCAGGCAGGCTCCTAATGCAATAGAGGATGCATCTGTTGAAACAATAAATGGTTTGTCCCATTGAGGTGTTACTAAAATGGGCTTATTTCTAAATGCTAGTTTAATATTTTCTAAGGCTTTGAAACATTCTTCAGAAAATTTAAATTTCCTAGCATCTGTCTGTTTCATAATTTCTGTTAGTGGATATACAATCTCAGCATAGTTTGCAATGAATGGTCTATAAAAATTACAGAGTCCTAGCAGGGCTTGGACTTGCTTTTTAGATTTTGGGATGGATATATTGAATATTTTATTTTCATTCTCTGAGGTGGGAGTGACTTTCCCTCCTCTTATCCTGTATCCTAAAAAATCTATGTACGTTTTTCCAAAATTCATCTTATCAGGTGAGATTGTCACATTGTGTTCCTTAAGTCTGTTAAGGACAGTTTCCAGAGTATGTATTGGGAATACCTTTTAACATGACTTTCATAAATCTACTAAATGTTGCTGTGCTGTTTACTAGGCCTAAAGGCATCACTAGCCATTCATAAACTTCATCCATGGCTATAAAGGCAGTTTATTTGACAGAGGTGGGTTCCATGTTTATTTGCCAAAAACCTCTGTTTATATCAAATGTTGTGAATATTTTGTAATTTAAATTTATATTTAAAAAGGAATATATCATAAATAAATCAATTTTTTCAATGATAATACACAAAATAAAAGTTCTAAATTCTAAATTCAAGAATATATGTGGAAATGAAAAATGTCAATATATACTAATACAAAAAGTGATACATTAAATTAGACCATTAAATTAAATTTAGGCAAAATGAGGCAACAAAGTAACCACACACAGGATCTTAAGTATACTCAGCATATACGCTCCCTCAGGTTGACAAAAAAAAATGGTTAGAAATTTTGAGTTTAAATTAATCCACCTATCAAGATATGAATTTGGAATATTTTCTGAAATTAATACTAATATAGTCTATCCACTTGAATTGTCTCTCACAGTTCTAGTACGAGCAAATGAATTTGACTGAAGTAAGTTCTGTTTGTACTGTAAATATAACAATGCTAATTGTTCACTGTCACAGAAGAGGCTCTTGATATATCACTCACTGGGCTTCTAATAATTGTTTATAGAGTTCATGGTCTACAGTATTTATAACCACTCAGCTGGATTGTTTACATCCAGTGTGTAGTCCTGGCGCACTTCCGGTTCATCTGTGCTGACACTTATAACGTAGAGTTCAGCAGGTGCAAAAACTGTAGAAGAACTGACACATAGAGTTGTAGGACTGTAGCGAAGTATGTCGACGCGACATCAACACGCTGCTGGTTGCTGTATGCCTCGATTCATGCACCGTGCAACAAAAGGGGAACAAAGTTTTGCTGTGTGCTCACTGACACTGTAATGGCATACACCGGAAACGACGACTGTATGAAACGACCTATGTAGGTTAGTCCTTTACTTTGACCTTTGACACGTTGCTGATTAATATTAATAAACTTTGCAATCTTCAGTCACAGGTTATGTTCTGCCGTAGATTAATTTCAATGTTCTTATGTCTCACTGACACTGTTTTTCAACTTCATTTACCGAACAGTTCTTTCTAATGTCGTTTCTAGTTAGGCCTTTTCCACTTTTGTAGGCGTGTACTGACAAATAGCAACTTGCATTAAAACACATACGTCTTTTGTAACTTATCAAACTTTAATCCAACACTAGGAATATATACACTTTATACATTAGTGAAATCAATCTGGCTTGCTGCCATCTTCCTGCACACATTCCATTCAACTCACTGCCACTAGCACCCCCTAGCGTTCTCTCGTCACGTGATCTCTTTTCATTACCAATATGTAAATTATTATCATGTGACAGGTTGTAGTTTAAGTTTTGTGGCGCCAGTAGTCATGTAGACCTTATGTTGTAGTTTGAGTAAGTGACGTTGTGACAGTAGGTGACAGATTGGGAACCGTTACCGACAAAACTTTCTGACAATTTTTGACAAAAAGTTTAGAGAAATATTTCTGTCAGATTTTACAGTTACTATCTACTCTAGCATCAATGCGCAGCCAAATAGATTCAGTGACCTAATAGACTGTGTTGACACAAATAGGTTATATTATAGTATCAATAGATTAATTCACATGAGAAAAAATATAGTTACAACAGAATCAATATTAAATAATTGAAATATTAGAGTACCACAACACTTAATATAGTGACACAGTATTTTGTTAAGAATCACATGAAATTTAATTCATGTAGCGTAAAAAAAAGTTTGTTAAACTAAAGAATAGTAAGTAAAAAGGCTAACAAACACAGAAAATAACAGGCGTAAATAAACAAGAAACCAGTAAAGTCATGAAATCCCGTTCGTCTCGTTTGGAATCGGGCGAGCCATTTGGTTGCAATATTAAAATAGGAACCCTATACACTATCAAAATTTAATAATCTAATAAAAAGGCAGGACTAGTCATAAATCATAAAAATGACAAGGACGCAATAATCATCATCATAGAAGCAGTGTCTGTAGTAGATATGGTACAATTTTAAACATCAAAAAAGCAAAAAATAAATTTAGTAGATATAAATAATAAATTTGGAAATCGATCAACATATATATATATTAGTTTAAAAAATGATAAACTTACATAATAAAAGAAGGCATACAAAGTAAATATAGACATACATATCAACATAAACAATATAGCAACAGTTTACAGTTACACTAACATTAGACTTATGTAGTTTTCCCAAATTAATAATTTTTGTAATGAAGGTGGCGGTAACGCTTTTAACGAAACTTCCCATTGCCTCATCCCTTCAATCAAAAGTAATACTTTCAACCACAGAGGAATCATGACTCATCTACCAGAAACTACTTCCCCATTTCTTTAAGAGTTGACGAGAACTCTTCAGGCCAGAAAGTATCTGGGCTGTTCCAACACAATTCCTTCAATCAGAAGTAATCCTCGATGGCCTTTGAGGTATCAGACCTGCTCCACCGCACACCCCCCCCCTTCAACCAACGCATGAACTACGTCATTCAATACACTGACTCCTGAACATTAATCCGTTTTGGCCCCTGTCTACCAGTGAGATTTTCTTCCATTTGCCAATCTCGTTCTTCTCGACCGCATCCGCCATTTTCTTAATGTACTTTGTCTTCTGTAGTTTGTCGTTTATTTTTGACCCAGTTATGTTTGTACCCTCGTACAACTGTCAAATGTTGAACATCTCTTCAATTCTCGATCGCTCGATATTCACGTATATCATTATGGGAATATTAATCGGTCCAGTTTTGAGCAGCTACATAATATTATTCAGCCATTGGAAGGTAATTAGTTTGACCTAACAGTTCTTAAAAATCGTTTTAAAATGTTATTTTTATTAACTTAGAAAACGGTGCTTAACTTATCACAAGAGGTTCGTCTCGTGAATTCGGCTTTGTTTTGTCTTTTGATGTGAAGTTAAAGAGGAATCTTGAATTGTCTGCATGTTAAATGACAACTCATTACAAGTTTGTGACGAAAACACCAGTATTTATTTTAAAAAATGTTTATATAAAGACCACTTTGGAGAATTATATCTCATCTTAAAGTGAAGTCTTTGAACTTATTATTGTAATAACTATGTGGTTATTCTCTTTTTTTTTGTTTTTGTTTACTTCTACACTAGACAATATAGCCATCCTGACAGTAGAATCAGACAATTTAACTAAGTGCTGACTGGAATGGACTTTTATAGATACGTGAAAGGGATAAAGGGATTTGCTAAATAGGGGGAAACATGGTGAACCAACAAGTACTACCACCGAAAATGATATGTTATATAAGATTCTAAAACATTCGGTAGACGTCAATAATTTTAAAATGAAAATATAACATGTTGTGCTCCAGATAGTTGTCCAAATGTCAAGGCCAAGAAAATGATTGATTAAAATTGACAAATTTGATACTCCAGAAATTAGACTTTTGTATAAAGTTATTCATAGGTAAAACGTAGCAGCTAAAATATGTATCGTCTGCTTTGAATGAAGTTGTCTATTCATTTAAACAATGTATCAAAACTATTTACTTTATGCTTTAATAATTATAGTATGTTCCTACTGGCAATGTCTCATCCAGTTATTTTGGAAAAAAAATAATTCATTGTGTGTGAGATTTTTGTTTCACGCTGAATTAAGATGGGTAGTTGAAGGGTATTGCTTGAAAAATTGTATGGAACTATTTGATGTTTGCAATTTGTTTAACGTTACAAACCCGACACGAAGTATACGTTAACGTTTGATGTTAAGGCAATGATTGATTTGATATATGCGATAGACAATTAAACAACCAATCTTACAATAATAAAAGGCAATTTTCTGTCCGGTCCTCGACAGAGATTGGTCCCTCAAACTCCTACAGCCAATCACTAGCAGATACAAATTAAATCTCATTTAAATATTGAACAATTTTACGCGGACGTTCAAAGCGAGTTGTTTTCGGTGCAGTATTTTTGTCATCATTCAGTACTGTGCTCCAATCTTGAAGTGTGTCACTCCTGCTAATCATTACTGTTACTCCTAGACAACATGCCACCGAAACGACGTCGGAAAGTCATTGGACGGGGTTCGTTGCTCGTTTAACAAAAATCAACTCCCGTCTATGCGAATTTGAAGATATTTATATTCATCAGCCCCATTAATTTATTTAATTATTTCAGAAAAAATTATTTACAACACAAATACCCAAAAGTTTCATTGACCCCATCAATATGAAATGCCTGATATGGCTATAATTCTTGTTGTCAATCATCTGATAATTCCGAAAATTTATAGATGCCATTGTCATCATTTTTATTTCCTTATTCCGAGACTGATCTCTTATTGATTACCATCAGCACCTCAGGTGAACATTACTTTTATTTCTCAAATATGTCATTGTAGAAAGTGAGTAAAATGAATAATGAATAATTTTTTTCTGCGTGGCCTTGATTCTAAAAAAAAGCTTGTGGCGTGGGTCGAGTGTGTAAAAAGTATTTTTCTCACTTTAACTAACATCTAAGATAAAATAAGATGTATACATGTTAAAGTAAATGGCCCCAATCCCACCCACTTACTGTGATTCTCTATTTAAAACAAGCCTTATTTAATGTCCTTGGAAATGTGATGATAATTTAGTTTTGAAAGTTCAAGAGTTTCAAGTATTCGTTTCAACTACTTTACCCAACGAAATCCCCATCATTTTATTTCGTTTTATTAATGTTTAAAAGCAAAACTTTCACAATAAAAAAAAACGAATAAAACTAGCTTACATTACCAAAAAAACGTGTCCCTTTTTTCACATTGTTTTGACATTATTATTGTTTTTTAAAATTTGTTATCACAACGATCTTAAACACAAGAAACACGTGCCTAAACATTTTTCCCTTGAGGTCATCGCACTTCTGTTTTGGGATACGATCTGTGTATGCCAATTATTTACAGCTTTTAGCGACCACACAAGCGGGATGTCGGAGTTTACTGGCCTGATTGTCATTTATTTCCCCTTGTTTAAATTCTTCTAAACTGTAATGCGTTCGAAGAGCACGGGAGCGATGAATCCTTCCCTCCTCGCCCTCCAGGGCGATAAGCCTGCCATCCTATCAAAATGTTCATGAGGTTTCTCAACACTTTCAATCTGACCCCCCCCCCCCTTTTCACCCCCCNTAAAGAGATCTAATGGTTAATCATCTTCTAACTTATGATTTTATCCATAATCATCCCTTAAGGAAAACAAAAAACACAGAAATGATAACTGAAACGTGAGATGAAAGTTTCCGAAACAAGACCTTAAAAAAACGTTACAAAAATATTTAAAAGAAAAAAACTATAAATCCTTTATTTACGAGGCATAACTAAAAATATATTCATTATAATACGCATCGCACGACTATCCAACAATCAAACATTTTAGCTATGTCTCATATATAAAGGATTTTTAGTAAAATAAACTACTACAGCCTGCCTGTTTAATTTCAGCATGATTTGATCACGGAAAAGAGTTATACAAACATGTTCAATGTAGTGCGCACGCGAGACGAAATAGCTATTAAAAGCATTTACATTTACAGATCGGGAATATATTTTAAAAAAAGTATCGTCAATATAATACGCACCGAACCGCGTGACAGGAAAGTATTAAAAAAAGATGTTTAATATAATACGCACCGTGACACTCTAGCACAAAAATTATCATGCTACCTAGAGATAAATAGAGATAATCTAAAAATTCATTAGTTTAATTAACAGTACAGTCGATCGATCTGAAATTTTGATGGGTCATTGTATCGTCGGCACAAGTCTGCTTGAAAACTTTCAGCTAGATTCAGTGGTACTCAACATGTGGTCCGCCGACCATTCGTGGTCCGCGGTGATGTCCCTGGTGGTCCGCTGGCAAAGGAAGAATTTTTTTTTAAAAAAAAGAAAAAACATGAAAAGAAATAAATGTGGTTACTTTTTAAAATATATTGATTAATTTTAATCACTCGATTGCGATAGAATAAAATATTTTTTGCAATAATGATTACTTTCAGCTATAGTAATAATGACTAAAATTGATTGAACACATTGAAATACTTATAATAAAGAAAGCAACCAAACATATGGGCAACAAAGATGATTCCTCGGACTCTTTCCCACAATCTATATGTAAATCAAATGCAGTTCCGGAGAAAAAAAGATCAAAAGCCATACGATTGTATGATGATGAATTTTCGTGCTTTATGTTGATATGCGTCATAGTAAATGATCCAAGCAGATCACAGTGTGTAAATTGCCCGCAAATTCTTGCAAATGAAACGATATAACCAGGAAACCTCCGAAGACATCTGAAAACTAATCTTAAAGTCTGCTCAGAGAAACCATTGGACTAGTCAGAAGTCCAGCTATAGACCAAAAAAAAAAAAAATTCAATGAAAAACTTTAAGGGCACCATTTTTGGTGGTTATACGAGTGGCGCAGGCAAATAATTTTTACACTAAAACTTAAGTCAATAATGGCAGATAATATTTCAAACACGAAATTGAATTTTTAAAATTGTTATCTTGCTTCAAGAAATTTTGCCAGTTAATGGGCTGCCTCTTTGCTAAAGTTATTGATGAAATATTGAAGTGTGTCATCATTTATATGTAAAGGAAGTGTTACATAATATAAATTTTATCTTATAGGCCTATGTTACAGACGCTATTTCTGTGTAGTGTAAACTTGGATCTAATTAGTTTTCAATTTTAAAGTATTTCTTTTAAAAAGTAAAAATATATTATTTTGACGCATAAATAATGGCAAGTTCAAATTCCAAGCATTCTTTGAAAAACAAATCTGTCATCTGAAAATTTCTCTTTAAAGAGGGAATTAATGCAGTGAAACACTTGACCACTTACTATTGAATCTCTCACCCCGTTAAGTGTATGCGCTAGACCAGACGGACTGCCCCATGGACTGGTCGATGACCATATTTCCCTTATGCTTCTCCTGTTGGAAGCAACCAGACCGATCTGCACCAAAGGTCAAGGAACGAGTCAGTGGAAAGTAAGTCAAGATACTGAGCGATTTTATGGCACATGATGTTGAATGAGACAGAAGTAAATGATTTTGAACGATTCAGTAGTACATGATGTTGAATGAGACAAAAGTACATGGTTTTGAATGATTCAGTGGTAAATGATTTTGAATGTGAAAAAAGTACATGATTTTCACCTATTCAGTGGAACAGGACGTTGTATGAGACAAAAGTACATGATTTTGATCTATTCAGTGGTACATGACGTTGAATGAGACAAAAGTGCATGATTTTGAATAATTCAACGATACATGATGTTAAAAAAGTAAAGTTTTATTATACAGTATGTTGAACAATACAATAGTTCATGAAATTCATAGTTCAGTATCAACATTTCTGAAGTTCAAAATGTCATAATGTTAATAAACTCATCGATAGATGGCATCTCTTGTTCTTATTAGTTTCTTATTCAGATGTCCTATTCAAATGTCTTATTCAAATATCCTATTCAAATGTCCTATTCAAATGTCCTTTTCAGATGTCCGATTCAAATGTCTTATTCAAATGTCCTATTCAAATGTCCTATTCAGATGTCCCATTCAAATGTCCTTTTCAAATGTCCTATTCAGATGTCTTTGCAACTAATAGGTTATTTGCTATTCTTGATAATGTTAATAAATCTTAGCATATGTTCTTGAAATTTCTCTTTATTTCGTATGACACCCTGGTCCTAGATTATTGTATTATATTTATTATTGTTATTTAACTTTGCAATTGTCCTATTACCCCCACCCAATTATTTCTTAAACAGGTCTCATTATAGGTTGCTCAGGGCGCCTGAAATTTAAAAGTAGCATTATATCGGATTCGAATACATTTATTTCAATTTCTGAAAAAAAAAATTAATAAATTGAAAAAGAAACACACACACACACACACAAAACAAAACAAAAACAAAAACAAACAAACAAGCAAATAAACAAAAAACAACGGAATACATTATCCAGTTTGAGATGTCAGGTGCACGCAAGTTTCCTATGTAAAACCCGACCCCCCCCCCTCAAATCCACTCCCCCAAATATTTTGTAATATTTTCTTCAAGGTTGAAATTCCCCTTTCAGGACATGAATCCTGTATCAATTGAATATATAATATATTAAAACAAATTAAGCAATTAAAAGTATCAAATGAATATGGTTAGTGTGAAACATGATATGAATAAAGAAAATGAAGGCTGATTAGGCCGTCACACTTTTCTTATACAAATGCTCTCCTCTTGAATATTATCCCCTTGGTATTGTAATCTATCACAAAGTAGAGCAACTTGCGTCATTTGTCCAACATGTGATCCAGTTTTTTGCTTGTTCACTTAGTAGAAAAAGGTCATCACAATTTAGCAGAATATATAGGCAGTGGCGTAGCTAGGGATTTGTGGAGCCGGGGGGCTTGGCCTCTTTTGGGGCCCCAAGTGGCTTGGTTTCTTTGGGGGCCCCATCATTTTGACCGATTGCGTAATATATCATATTTAATGTAATAAAATCTTTTTCACACACTCCCCTCAAGTGGGGGCAAGGGGGGATTTTCAAATTTGGACATACCTTCCCCTCAACTAGCTAATCCAATGGGTAAAGGTAGGAAAACAACTAATAGACAAAAGGCGTCAACAATGTATTGCTTTTGCACGGGTGTTTAACTTTGCATGTATCTTTTCTAATGTATTGCCGAGTTTCCTTCCTTAAATAAGATGAACTCGCCTTATGTTTACCCAGGATTTGTGCGTAGTCTTGGATTTCTACTAGAGTTTTAAGTGTTGTTGGCGTGTTTTGGTTTTCCAGCTTTTTTTCAGGCAGCCTAAAAATTTGCCCAAATTCCAGAGGGAAGAGCCGATCACTGTTTGTGTTTCTTATTACATAATACTACACCAGAAACACTGTAGTGTGTTTGTTTTGCTGTACAGTCGAACCCTCTTATCTCGCCCTCGTTTATCTCGCCAACCCTATTATCTCGACGCTTTTCGGAAAACCCCTAGGCAGTCGACCCTCTTATCTTGACCTCGGTTATCTCGCCAACCCTATTATCTCAACGCTTTCCTGCAAACACCTAGGCCGTCAACCCACTTATCTCGCCCTCGGTTATCTCACCAACCCTATTATCTCGACGCTTTTCAGGAAACCACTAGGCCGTCGACATAACCGGGTTAGACTGTATTTCATGTCAGAATATAATGTCCTATGCATTATTAAAATTTTACTCTGATAACACTAGCGTCGCTAGCGGGTGCGGTTGGGGCGGGCCGCCCCGGATGAAATCATCAGGGAAGTGACACCAAATGTAAAATTCTGTATGTTCCCTTAATTTGGAACTGGAAAACTTGGAGGAGTTCTATGGATTAAGTCCTGAGGGGGTGACACCATGAGCTACCACCCCCCGGATATCATAATTCCTTGTGACACCTCTGCTCTTATATCCTTTATTGTTAAATTGGAAATTTGAACGTAAAATAATAGTATTGAGTTTTAAAATTTTCTACTAGTTTATCTACGTTTATATATATATATANAATTTTGTGCCTGGAGTTGTTAAAACATGAAATCCCCCATGTCAATATATAATAAGTACAGGGGTCGATATAGTGTAAACAAAAATAATAATTTGTTTCGATGTTTACCGTTACTTTTAATATAAAAGTATCGTACACATCGCAAATAACTTAGTTAACTATTTTATTATAAGACAGTTACAATATATGCATTACATACAATGTGGGCATTACGTTTACATGAAACTATGGCCTAATGGTAACAGATAGATATAATAAGATTAATTGAACATCAGCGAACTTTAACTGATGTCTACCAGTTCCTACTTTATGTCCTACAGGATGTACTGCGATAAAACTTTTAAATAAAATAAAATATATAAAAATGAATTGTGTTGTTAAAGCAAATAATTAAAGCTTTTAATTAATTAATTTAAAATAAAATAAATGCAGCCTGGATCAGTTTTATTTTTCTAAACTGTAACTTTTAACACTTTCTTCCTACCCTATTCGGAATTTTTGTTAACTACATGCGCCCTCTTTTCTTTTCTTTTTTTATATTTAGTTAATGAATTTCACGAGGTATTGTATGCAATATATAATGTAAATTGTAGTCTTCCGTTTATTATTATTATTCACCTGATAAAGGCCTTAGCCGAGGCATTTACTTTCATGTACTTGTCCGGTAATAAAGCCTTAATATATAGTTTTTATCTACCAATTCGTTTAAGTATCTTGTATTCCTGTTATTAGAAAGTATCTAGCAGTACAAAGTAGGGAAAAAATTCTTCATTGTTTCTGGTCATGATTGAACTCGGTCAATGAAATAGCCAGCCAATAACATACCCGTTAAAATCAATCGGCATCGATTAAGACTTGAGTAATGACGCACGAAATGTCTTTAAGTTTCCACCTTTGCGTTTTCTTATATTTCGGACAAATTTATTCTTATACCAAGTTTTTTTTTTCTCGCAACTTATGCCCGGAGCGAGAAACCTCAGGTATGATGCGATATCACCATTCAAAATATCAATAAATGTACCACTAGACCCAAGTCTGTTCTAGATCAGATGTCTGTCTGCCAGTGGCGTAGCTGGGGGGCGGTCCACACCGGCCGCACTCATTCAGAGGGTGGCATTTGTGGGCAATCAAAAAGTATAGTCATTTCCGAAAACCACCCTTTTTTCTTTGAATGGATAAAACCAAGGTGAAACAAAAGTATTCTAATTTTTAGTCTTAATTAACGGATTCGTGCAATATTTGTTTTATCACATAGTGGTTGTTATAACTAACGCAAAACCGTTCACAAATTTAATATCGTTAAAAAAAGTTACGATTTGTTTGGAAAATTTAGCGGTATTCGTCACAGATGGCGCTTTTTTAAGAAAAATGCACAAAAACACTTGTCCGAAAATATGTACTATTAATATCGCCACGACAGTTTTTGCATGGAATATCAACATGCGCAGAATGATGCGCTAACAAGTACATGACATGGTTGTTCAAATATTGTGTATACATTGCAAGTATTAATTTATATTACTCTTACAGTTTTGATAAATTTATTGTAAGTAAACTTATTAAAAATTAAATTATTTTTCTTTAGTTTTTATTGCATTAAAGTAGCACATATAGCTTGTGTTTTTCATGAAAGTACGGTTATTCATTAAAAATGAACTGTTATTTTTTTTCTCCGTTAATAAACATTACAATAAAATAAATAATTTAGAAAAAGACATACTAAAACATTTCAAGCGGCTTTGAAAAATTGACATCTGAAGTAACTAGTAAAACGAGATCAGTTGATGGGATTTTACTCAGTTCAATGCAATCTTTTTCTTTTCTTTGCTATCTCAATTTATGGGAACCCGTAACCTTTAAATTAATGCAACCTCATTTCATGGAACAAAGATATATGATATGTGCTAATACAGAACGCTGTTATAGAGAGTTGTAGATATCAACTGAACGTCGAGTTAGAATTAGAAATCATATGAGTGGGGAAAATTCAGAAGACGTTGTTCTATCTTAAGAGCAAGAAGTACAACGAGAAATGTTTTTATGCATAAATGTAATTATAAAAGAAGATTAAAGAACGCGCTGATGAGTTACATGTCATGCAAGAAAATATTCGTGTATAATACCATGTAGGCTACTAAATGAGCATCAACTGATTTTTTAAATTTACATAAAGAGCAGTTCGATATTGAAAGAGAAAGGATCCAGGTTTTTATGGTAGTACACATGACTGGTCTTAGTTATTGGGGGGCCTTGTGCAGCTTAGATTGCGCAAAGGATTGCGCGGGGTCCAGTTTGGGTATAAGGGAGAACGGATCATAACATATTTATAATGGGAATAAATAAAATAAAGATAGGTGGGGCCTAAGAAAGCGGGGGTACCAATTCGACCGCATATGTTGCAGTAGCCTAAGACCAGCCCTGATTGTACATACACTACAAGAAGAGGCATTAGGTTAGAAAAACGGAGGGAAATGCCTCATTGATCTATTGAAATATATTCAACAGTATAGATTGGAAATTTTTTTACCCAACATTATAATTTTGCTAAGAATTTTTTCAACAATTCCCATCAGTGTATCTAGTTGTGAAATGAGATTCTCCAAACTGAAGTTTAAAAAAATTATATTTGCTCTACAATAAGTGATTTGAGTCTACAAAATCTTGCAATATTGTCTATAGAAAAATATAGTAGGCTACAAATAATTTAAATTTTGATAAAATAATACACGATTTTTCTACTATAAAAATAAGGTAAGTTAAGTAAATGTATAAATAATAAAATATGTTTACATTCTGATGTATACAATGTCTTTCTTTATTTAAAATGTTTATTTAACAAATTATATATTTATATTAAAAAAGCATATTAATTGTAAATGTTTTTGGGTGTAAATTTGGAATATGCTTTGTCTCACTTGAAATGTGTGTGTGTGTGTGTGGAGAGTGGGGAGGTAGGGCCTGCGACCACAATTGTTTGCTTGTGGCCTTCAAAACAATTATCTTGTATTTAAAAAAAAAATAAATGTGTATTTATAGGTATATCATCTTATGCGGCCTCTTTTATTACAGCTTGCAGAAATAGAGCATCCAATGGTATAAATGCTCCCCATCTTTTAAAATTTAATTAATTTCAATTACATTTATTTATTCATGTTTATTAGTTTATGAAAAACCATCACACGATTGACATAAGGGGACATCCATAAATAACGTCACGCGATTTCGGCTGATTTTTCACCCCGCCCCCTCGTCACACGTTCTCACGAAACGAAAACTTAGACCCCCTTCCTCAATGTGACGTCACAAAGATTCCCTCTCCACCATAAAAATGACGTATTTTCTATTTGAAAATGAGCATGTTTCAAAGCATTTGTTTGGTCCTGTAAACAAGTTTTTAGGAAAAGGCTGCACTCTTATATCGTAACGTCATTAAATAAAGTGTCGATAACAATATTTAAGTTAAACTTGTATTTAAAGTTGCGCGTTTTGAATGACGTCAAATATGTTACTCCCCTCTTCCCCCCACCGGGTGCGTGACGTCATTTATGGGCGGCCCCTTTTAGGGGCCGCGAATTGGAGACCGCCCCGGGCTGCAAAAGCTCTAGCTACGCCACTGCACTGTCTGTATTAAATTTGACGAATCCTGAGGAATATTTGCTGAAAGATGACTCGTCATAACAAATAAATCTATAGGCTCAAAGATGCTTAGTCCCATCAAATAGATATCAAACCTAGGGAAATAAACATATTGAAAAACATTTCTCCCGAAAACTGTCTGGAATAAAATTAAAAAACTACCCCCCAAAAAAAACAACAACAAATGGTTGAGCGGAGTGATGGCGTAAATTGTGCAATGAATTGAACGACTTATAGGATGAATATGGATTATGACATCTCTGTTTGTGGAACTTATATTGAAAATGTTATGTCAAATATTTCAAACTGTGTGTCTTTAACCTCTAGACTTGTGCCTTATGTCTCTTAAGGCATTGCTAACCCTCGATCATCCTGAATGTCAAGGTATGAGAATCACTGTCACTGAGTTTATTGTGAGTTGTTGGGAAAATGTTATGTCAAATATTTCAAACTGTGTGTCTTTAACATCTAGACTTGTGCCTTATGTCTCTTAAGGCATTGCTAACCCTCGATCATCCTGAACAAAGAGTTTCGTATTCTGAATTATGTATCTAGTATCCTAAACTAGTTATGTTGTATTATGAACTAAGTGCTTTGTATCCTGAACAAATTGTCTTGTATCCTGCACTAAATTTATTGCATCCTGAACACATTGTCTTTTATCTTGAACAAAATGTTTCGTATCCTGAACTGTGTCATGTATTCAGAACTAAATACCTTATTTTGTTAACTGTGTCTTTATCATAAACTATGTGTTTTATAATCCAAGCTGTGTCCTAAATGCAAAGCTATGCTCCTTAACCCTTAAACTACGAGTCTTATATCCAGAGCATTGTTTCCTTTCTCCAGAGCATTGTTCGTTATATCTGGAGCAATGTGTCCTTTCTCCAGAGCATTGTTCGTTATATCTCGAGCAATTTGTCTCAAACGCCATGCAAACGATATAAGGGAATAGACTTTAGAAAAAGGCAGAAGAAAATAAACCCACACGACACTCAAGGCATGAAACAATAAACGGAGAAAACCATTTAGCACTTGATATGTATAATGTCCCCAGGGCGTGCACCCCCTCCCACCTCGCAATGAGATAAACGTCTTGCAAAACTCTTTTAAATTAAACGACATCTTCTCTAACAGCGGCTCACACACGGGCTATTAGACAGGGGAGATCCGGGGGCCGGTTTCATGGTGCCGGGTAATGCTATATCTTTCTGAGCATTGACTTGTCGGTAATGAGACAATCACAGATGATATCGTTGGGAAAATGTCAGGAAATGTCGGCTCTGACAGAAGCACACTCGTGAAATTACACGTGGAACAACAACACCGACACAAGAATAAAAGATGTGACACAACAGAAAAAAATAAATGTTTAAAAAAGAAAATTGATGGCTTTTGAGATGAATTCCGTCAATGTAGAAAATAAAATGTACGTGATTGCCCAGTGAGTAAAGATGTTTTAGAAGAAGTAAACAAAAATTAAAGTTAAAAGAATGGTATCTTTTATCGTAAAAATATGTATCTGTTAATAGAAGGGAAATAAACACGTCTATGTGGGTTACATCTAGCGAATGTTGGACTATAAGTTACATCAAGGAAATGTTAGAATATTAGTTATACCAAAGGAATTTTAGAATATTAGTTAAATAAATGGAATAACAGAATATTAGTTACATCAAAAGAATGTTAGAATGTTAGTTACATTAATGGAATGATAGTCTATTAGTTACATCAAAAGAATGTTAGACTATTAGTTACATGAAGGAAATGTTAGACTATTAGTTACATCAAGGAAATGTTAGACTATTAGTCACAGAAAGAAAACATTTCGAATAGTTCACCGCTATAGACCAAGAGAGAAACAGCGAAAATAGAAAGGGAGAAAGAGAGGGAGGAAAGACAGAAAGAAAAAGAGATGAGACAGAGGTTAGCTAAGAGAGAAAAGGAAGAAGAAAAGAATAATTGAGAAAAAGAGAAAGAAATACGAGAGAAAGGTAATCAAATAGTATGATACTTGTAAAAGAAAAAAAGAGAGAATAAGAGAGAAAATGAGAGAGTAATGTATATATATATATGGAGAGAGAGAGAGAGATAGAGAGAGAGAGAGAGAGAGAGAGAGAACGATAGAGGAGTATCCGAAGGTGAAGTTGTATAAGCGTCCACCAACAAACGGTAGATGGTAACTAATGGTTGCCAATCACGTCCCCCCGGTACCGGGCTAAAATCCCTGAGCACTTGACTTCGTCCTGGAATTAATTAATTGTCGTCGTCTGCCGCGAGATGCCCGGGACAGTCACGTGCCAAAGCTTAGCCAGGATTGGTCAAGCTCCGACCCGGCAGTGTCCGGTTTGAGCCTATCCTTGATGGTATAATTAATACACATATACACTATGCCTCGGCTTTGTGGTGGGGGAGTGGGGTGGGAAGAGACTTAATTCTACACAATTTCAGTGCACGGCCATTTTGTTAAAATTATTGAACTCTTGCCTTTTTAAAAAATACTTTTTTTTATAGTACATGCCCATCTCATTGGTCAGGGATGAGACACGTGATTTTGTCAGCATTGCCAAGCACTATTGGAAAAAAAATTAAACAACGCGTAAAAACAATTTTTTAAATATAAATCCCTTATACATGAGACATAACTAAAAGTATTATGTTCAATATAATGCGCACCTCGGGACCGATCCAGTGACATCGAGGGCTGGAGTGAACCTCTAATGAACCGTAAAGGTCAACTATAGCATGTGGCTATACATGTTACATTGAGATTCTGAGAGTAAAACTCAAATTTCTTTCATTTAATTACTGTACATTTGATCGATCTGAATTTTCGATAAAAAGTATTTTTGGGTGACACAAGTCTAAGTGCAAAATTTCAGCTCGATAGGATCATGGGACGTGGGTTATTTATTATACTTCAGTTGTTTTTTTCCGCCGGCGGGACCAAGAGATCACGACACTCAAGACGGGGAAGTTAATATAAGAGAGTGAAAAATAAAAAAAATATGAACTCAGAAGTGATGTCCTGTGTGAAGTAATTTTCTGTCTAAAGCAGGATTCATTAAATCTGTTCTAAAACACATTAGTGTTAGATACCCATTCGGAGCTTGGTGACTCAGGGACGCCCTGGGCCCGGGAACAAATCCTTGCCTTTGCATGGATTCGAAATTGTGACCACCGGCACACCAGTCGAGCGCGCTGACACTCGACCACTGTATGCGTCTATAAACCACACTCCATGTCCCTTGTCACTATCCTGTAAACCTTTCAACTTACTCTTACATTCGTCGCTGCTTCCTTATGTCTGGTTTTCTCGTACTACCTGTGACTAGTTGAAATTATGTAATTGTAATTCTAATCCTCCTCTTCCCCCGAATTACATTCACTTAAATTAACTTTGCCGTAAGACCTAGTCTCACGAACATTAATCCGATGGCTTTACCGTGACGTAATCTCCTTAAATTTTTATTTAATATCCCTAAACTCTTTCATTAAAATTTAATGACGTTTTCTGTGAGCTGCCTGGATTACACCGTCGCCAATCCCTAAAATCATAATTTTTTAAAAAGTCAACATTCGTAGAAACACATAATAATGAAGGACTACACGTGAAGATGAAAATTTGTATCTATCTGATCTGTTAGTAACGCTCCTTGTATACAGAATATTATTGCTTCAAACACTTATCAAATCGTTTATGTCTAATCTTGCAATGTTATTAGATATTTAAATGTTGATAGAATGTTGGTTTTCCTGGTATCCTTTTGCAACCAATTCACCTTTCGAATTTCAGATGATATGAACCAGAATGTGTATGTGTTTGTCCTTGCCACATAATAAGAAAAGGGTTTCTATCCATTTGTCCACCTGAGAGTTGAATAGAATTATACTGGCGCTGTATTTCGAAGTTAGAATTTAATTTATTACCTCATTTAGTTTTACTACATTGCCCTGTGTGCCTGCATCCCCCAAGCAGGGCCGCCACCAGGGGGTGAGTCCAGGAATTTTTCAGGGGCCTCAATGGAAGGGGGGCCCCTTCAGCCAAGCTTGATTTTTGTAAAGCTGATGCTGTGCGCTTAGATATATATCGGACAATTATTCACAAGACATGTAACAAAAAAGTTTTAACATTTGGCTTACAACGAAAATTGACGGAAAAACTTCTCTGCACAATGAACTGTTGGTTAAATGTGTTCCTCGGAATTTCATGTTTTACGAAAAAGTTTTCTAAAAAATAATATAATTTAGTAATCAAATACGTCACATCTATGTCTTCCGGTGACTCTCTCACTTAATTCAGTTGATGTAAACATTGTAATTTTTTTTCTTTAAACTTTTACGACCCGGTAAGCTGTAAATGTCTAATATGCTTTCTTTGTAGTTATTGATACCTTCAAAACTTAGTTAAGCATTGTATTTGATAGATTAAAAACATCGAAATTGTCAGTTCAGACTTTGCTGGGAACTGGTAGAAGTTCCAAAACTTCATCACATTTTAATTAAAATCCAATAAACATGTTATTTTCTTTTCATTAATTTGACTTGAGAGAACTGTTTTCAAGGAACAAGTCATTTACAGTATTATTTAAAGAAAAAATTCATATTTTTTGTAAAGTGTCAGGTTATTTTTTTAATACTGTTTTAAATTAATATGTGATTGTCTACTGAAAATTTGGTGCAATTATCTTTAAAAATAAAAAGTTATTGGCAAAATGGTTAAAAAATTTTAAAAATGGTTAAAACGGTTTAAAAAAAATTAAAATATACTAGATGCCCGCGGCGTAGCATACACCGCAGATTTGATCATAATTAGTGCAAGGAAAGAGGGGGCGGGCGAAACTCGGATGCGGGGGATAACTGAGACGCATTGTTGATCTGGAAACATATGCACTGTGGTTAGTCACTTGCCAACCCCCATCCTGCACCACCCTAACTTTACAACCATAAACTAATTGGCATAACCTGACAAAGGTCATTCGTCAAGCTTATTTCCACTCCCTTTGTGCATGTTATGGTGATCGAAAAGATAGTGGGAGATGAATCTGCGACCTCCGGAATCGAAGAGAACAATGGAAAGGCAACGTGGCTCAGCCAACTGTAAGAGATACAAAAGCGACTAAGAAGACAGTCGCGATGAACTAAACATTACTTCGGCTACACACAGTTATGCATGCCTGGAGAGCGAGGGAGGGCGCCTAAAGTATTCATTTTATGAAAGTAATTGTTAAGGAAAGTTTATGACTACTTTTCTGTCACTGAGCACAGTGGAGAGCACAAACTTATTTGGAGAGTTACAAATTTAAAAATTGAAAGAGTAATGACTTAGCTGGGGATTGAACCTGCGACCTCCGCTTGTTAGGCGAATGTTATAACCATTTCACTACGATATATTCTACATGCTATTTTGTTGTTCTGAAAGAAGGCAGTAATTGACTTCAATTCAACGGAATTTTGAATGTTTACAGTAGAAGTCCGATAATCCGGCACGTTCGGGACCGGCTCCGTGCCGGACTATCGAAAATTCCGGTCTATCGGGCGGTGCCTCTTCTTTTTAGTGTAGGCTTTGCCGTAAAACAAATGATCTATGTTTCTTTTAATGTCATAAATAAATGAAGAGCCAATACTAAACTCGTTCATTAAAACATTTATATTCTCAACTTTTTCTAGCCGTTTGATGATTTCTAGTTTCTGATTGAGAGTCATTGTTACGTGTGTTCGTTTCTCTCCTGTTCAACTCGAAGGCTTATGTTATGAAAACATGGTAACTATATAATTAGAACGAAACTCACTTTCTTTATAAAATTTTTATTAAAACTTACGTACGTATTACAGTAGAGAGTACTGAGACAGAGTTTACTACTATTTTAAAGGACACAAAAACAACAACACACACACACACACACACACAGACAGACAGACAGACACACAGACACACACACACACACACACAGACAGACACACACACACACACACACACACACACACAAAAGATAAGACGCTTCGGGATTGATTAACTGTGCTGCACTGCACCTGTATTTATTGTGAAAGCTAAGACTAGCCGACCGCTAATTGTTTCCGAACAGTACCGAGAACTTCCGAATGATCCCGAACTATCCTGAAAACTTCCAAATAGTTCTCGGGCGTTTTAAATTTGCTTTAAAGAAACACTTTTGGGGAAAACAAAAAAAATTAATTTTCCGAAGCGATGACGGACTATCGGGCATTCCGGACTGTTGGATGCCGGACTAAAGGACTTCTACTGTACTACCTTTTCTTGCAATCTGATTGGTCGGTGGGGTCAGAGGTCAGACAGCTTCTTCCGCATTGTCGGACCATGTAGAGAATTATATATATATATATATAGCTAGTCTATGTAAATATAAAGGAGCTTATAAAATTCACTCAAAAATCAACAACAACAATTTAAAAAAATTTTTAAAAAAATAAAATTAAAAAAAACAACAACAACAAAGACATTTTTTTAAAAAAGTACACAAACAAAGAAACAGACAAATAAAACAAAACAAAAACCCACCATAACTCGACTTCTGTTCAAGATAGAGAGAATGAAATTTGTGTTTTTAGAAAGCTTAGAGCCGTCACAGTTTGAAAAGGAGTTATTATTATTTATTTAATAGTTAGGCTAGAACGTATTTAAAAAATCATGTTAAGCCTGGTCCCTATTGGAATTCAGGACGTGTTAGCGCATTTTCGTATTATGTATCAGTACTTATGTTAGATATCAGAATTATGTAGTTATCAGTAATTGTGTTTAGATTTTAGACATATTTTTATGAATTTTCTTGTGTAATGAATATACCTGACATTTTTTTTATTTAAAAGTCATTTCTTTACATTTAAAAAAAAATTATTTTCTCTTTAATCTAACTACAAGTCACCACAAATGATGACGTAAAACTCTCTAAACTTTTACACATATTCTAATGACGTCAACTAAAAAAAAACAACTAATTCTTTTGCACCCTTTCGCACCACTCTTCAATGCCCGTAGAATTTTGCATTCGACTTCCGGCAATGGCGGCCGTTCCCTGCGCTAGTGTTACCTCTCGATTCGAAATATTTTTTGGTAGTTTTAACGGGTTTTTTTAACGGATCGAGTAACTGAGTGTTGATGCACAAATGGCAGGTCAGGACATACAAAAAACATATATACCTCATGGGTCTAGGACTTATGGATGCTGAGATCAAGGGTGATGACGGACGGACGGACAAAACGGGTGCAATAGCGCATTCGACTTCTCGAAAATGCGCTAAAAATACAAAGTTGCTACTCCTAATCATGCATTGATATAATTGTACCGATTTAAAGTAAGTAAGCGGTGGCAAGGCCTATCTTATTAATGTATTATTTCAATCCCGATAAGTAAGCTGTGGCAAGGCCTATCTTACTAATGTATTATTTCAATCCCGATAAGTAAGCTGTGGCAAGGCCTATCTTATTAATGTATTATTTCAATCCCGATAAGTAAGCTGTGGCAATGCCTATCTTATTAATGTATTATTTCAATCCCGATAAGTAAGCTGTGGCAAGGCC
Source organism: Radix auricularia (assembly GCA_002072015.1). Taxonomy (NCBI): domain Eukaryota; kingdom Metazoa; phylum Mollusca; class Gastropoda; family Lymnaeidae; genus Radix; species Radix auricularia. The sequence continues at coordinate 372,554 of MUZC01004503.1, read as the reverse complement.
TATCTTATTAATGTATTATTTCAATCCCGATAAGTAAGCTGTGACAAGGCCTATCTTATTAATGTATTATTTCAATCCCGACATACGTTTTCACTGGCTTTCCTACCAGAGGCGTCACTAGGGTCGGTGTCACCCGGGGCGGTAGCTCATCGTGTCACCCGGGGCGGTAGCTCATGGTGTCACCCCTCACGATTTAACCCATAGAACTCCTCCGAGTTTTCCAGTGCCAAATAACGAGAATATATAGAATTTTACAGTCTGGTGTCACCCCCCTGATGGTGTCACCCGGGGCGGCCCGCCCCCACCGCACCCCCTAGCGACGCCACTGTTTCCTACTTGCAGTCAAACTTTAATTTTCGAGGAGGTTCAACTCACCAAGTCCGGTATTGGTATTCACAAATGCAGCCAGCACTTTTGCTGTCGGATAAGCTACATTTCGGTCTCTTTTGTATACATATTTCTAAGTTTTTGGCCTATGGGATCTGGAAAAAGACTTCAGGCACGAGGTGGAGCCCACACGTACCCAGTTTTTAGGGGCCCAAACATTTCTAGCGGAGGCCCTGCCCCTCGTCATGATTCTTGGTTTAATAATTTTACTAATGGTGTTACTCATGCATGAAGCTCAACGCGTCACAGTACTTCACCCCCTTCCTTAGAGCACTCAGCAAAGTCTTGAAAAAAACTCTGCATTTTTCGGGGAGGAATGGTTTTGATAACAAGAAATGATGGAGTTCTATTGGAGTATCAGAAGAACGATCCATAATAATTAAATCTGTTATAATTTTTAATCTCTTATAATAACTTCACAGTCTTCTCTCTCGCTCTCTCTCTCTCTCTCTCTCTCTCTCTCTCTCTCTCTCTCTCTCTCTCTCTCTCTCTCACGTGTTTGGTCCCATTCGAGGAAATACAAAAATAAAAAAATTACACATTTCCAGGAATGCTATCGAAGTGAAATTTTGCACATCGACTTTTGTCACCTAGAAATGTATTGTAGCAAAATATCAGATCGATCGAATGTACTGCAATTAAATTCATTATTATTTAGTTTATATCTATGAATCTCTACATAACTTTTAAACTTTTGTGCTGGCCTGTCTCTCGGTGCGTATTATATTGAAGAACCTTTGTAATATTTCACTGTCGCGTGGCACGGTGCGTATTATTTTTAACATACTTTTTATAGTATATTCCCGATCTGTAAATGTTTATGCTAGTCTGTTGCGCGGTGCGTTTATGGAACATAGTCAATACTTTTAGTTATTTCTCATATATAAGAATATGGATTTTCAAATCAAAATGTTTGTTTTTACTGGTTGTTAAATTTATTTGTATTTTGTGTAGCCTTGTCCCACTATATTTCTTAGTTTAACAGATATTCATCACCTACATTAAATAAAAAGGAACCTGCGAAATGCGCTATTTAGTTGTAATTAAGTCCTTAAGACATATTTTGGTTCAAATTTTCAAGCCCATGCCAACTCGCCTATCACTGAGAGAAAATCTGGTTACAGTTATTTGTGTTCTATGAATAAAATCTTAATATCATTTCTTTCTAGCGACCGCCAAGATCTCTTCGTGGAGTCTCCGTCAGCCGAAAGTGTATTCAGAGTCCCATTTCCTGGTTCACCGGCCCAATGGTGTCGTCCCTGGTGGGTTGAATGAGGACGTAAAAATAATGACACGATTTTGAAAGCAAGATGATTCAGTCGCTATGAGGGGAGAGAGATGGTCTATCCTGTCAGTTATTACCTCGCTTGGCATTCTTCTATTTTCTCTCTTTCCCGATCCAGTAAATTTTAAAATATGTCAAATGCTATAATTCTGAACATCTGACATAGTTTTTAATTTTAAAAAGCATTCAAAACAAAATTTTTGAATGTACACAGACATATACAATCACATTCATATTACCAAAAAAGATTTTTTAAAAAGGCTATTTCAAATCTTGTATTTAACCCAAACCTGTCCTAAAACAGCTAAAGTGAAAACTACTTTCTTGATCTGCTATTGAAACAACAACAACAACAATTTCCATTTATTTAGAAAATATAAAAGACTTAATACTGTTCTCCTCTTTCTAAAAATAGTAAAAAGGCTTTTTTAAAATTGTGAACATTGAAATTTGAGTACGAAAGAAATTAGACTCAGTAGCACCGTCGCAACGCTTAATCAAAATTTATAAAGTGTCAGAGATACAGATTTGTATGAAATTCCTCATTAGTTCTAAGGATATTATATTAGTTTAGATATATCTATATATATTTAATTATCATCATCGCCACCAAGATGTCTAAGGGGGTCATCGAGACCAACAAAACGTTCTATTGAGGTCAATTACTTTGTTCTTTCAGAACAATATAATAGCATGGATTTCGTAGTGTAGTGGTTATTACATTCGCCTAACACGCAAAAGGTCGTAGGTTTAAGCCCCAGCTAAGAAATTAATTTTTTAATTTTTAAAAAAATGTTTGCGTTTGTGCCCGTTAATTTCCTACTTTCTTTTCGAGCATCACTTCGCAACTCGGCTGTTTCTCGACATTGGCATAATAACATCGTGCTCTCCGTTGTGCTCAGTAACAGAAAAGAAGCTACACACTCTCCTCAACAATTTCTTTAATTAAATTTAATACTTTAGGCGTCCTAGGTCTCCAGGCATGCGCAACTTTGTGTACCTGCAGCGGTGTGTACCTCATCGCTCCTGTGTTCTCAGTCACTTTGGTATCTCCTAAAGTCGTCTGAACCACTTTGCCTTTCCATTGTTCTCTTTGATTCCGGCTGGTTTGGTTTGCTAACAGGGCCAAACTTTCAAAAAGATATCTCTGTATCTTCAAAAACCTGTTTTCAGACATTGACAATTGTATGTTGCTCTCTACAGAGTTCCTTGTTTTCATTCACTCACAGTCATTTGTCCTAACCCACCACATTTGGACAACTGTACTTTTCAGGAAGTCTTCACCCGTCACTAAATCATTAGTGGCGTATGCTACGATGCGGGTCGCTAGTAGTTTTAAATCTCACTTATTTCTGTGTTCTTCGATTTCTTAAAAATTGCCATCAATGGGATGAGGGATTTTCACCAACCTTTAAGAACCACGTAACGATCAGGAGAAATTTCATTTACAAGTTTGAAGGTTATTCAATGTTCGAATTTATCGTTTTATTTAATCTTGTCTGATCTGATTTTACCATCTTTTTCAATTCAAGACGCTCTTTCTATAGAGAAGTTTATGTCCTCATATATGGTTTCCATTGTATGTGTATTCTGTCATTGTTATTAGAGTTTTGAATGTTAATAATGTGTTGGTTTTTCATCGCTTGCTCTGGCGACGCCAGAATACCTGATGGAAGAAGGAGGATTTGTACGTCTTTGTTATAGCAAATGGAACAAGAAACTGTCTTAGTATTATGGTAACTTTAAAAAACACCATAAAAATGTAGCTTTCAATAGAAGACAACACATAAAAGTCAATTAATTGTAACTGATAACACGCCACATAGGTATACAATACACACATTAAAAGACAAAACAAGGAATTTTCATGAAAATTTTTTCGCACAAACAAAACCAGATGAAGAATCTTCATACAGTGAAACAACATTAAGAAGCAATATAAACAGAAATTCACTGATGAAACAAAGCCTTCCAAAAATAACTTCTAGGCGTTATCAACCAGATATCACAACAAAAACATGACAAGCCCCTGACTTGATACAGCGACAGCTAGACACCATGACGTACATGGGCGTCCAAGTCGACCGGACAACACAACACACAAATGTTATTTTAATTGGTATCTTTGTCAATCATCAGCTCACTTGTAGGTCATCTCTTCAGCCAGTGCAGCCAGACAAGTCGCGACGTTTTTGCTGATGTTAAAAAAATTTTTTTTTGAAATGAATCTGGTGGTTAAAAATTTTACTTTCGTCCTTTCTGCTAAGTATTTAAATCTCCATCTCAAGAGAACTAGAACAATATTTCTAAGTACTCAGAAACTTTGCTACAAACGATTCAAAGTCAAGAATTGTATGTTTTTAAAACACAGTCCCAAAATGGACTCTTATCTTATATGATACAGACTCTCCTTCTGTACAGAAGATTATTACGTCCTACGTATTTCTATGGTTTGTGTTTAGTCCTGTATTCGTACTAGAGTATTAAATGATGATAAAGTGTTCGCTTTCCTGGTTTCTTCAGGCAACCCATTGCAAGCCCGAATACCGGGCGGAAAGAAAGAAAACTTGTATACGTTTGTTCTTGCATATGGAATAAGAAAGGTGTTTTTATATTTATGTCTATCTGAGGGTTGTAATAAGTTATCTTTGTGTTGTATTTCTAAATTAGAATTAATTGCCTTATGTATAATTACTAATTTACTCTTCGCTCTTCTATCCTCTAGTGTTTCAAGGTTTAATGATTTAACTAATGGTGTTACTCTTGTAGCTTTTGAATATTCTCCAGTAATGAATCTGGCAGCTCTTTTTTTAAATTTGTTCTAACTTAGTAATATTTTCTTTGGTGGAAGGGTCCCATACAGAAGATGCATATTCTACTATAGGTCTCACCAGGGTGAGGTAGCATTTTAGTTTTATATCTTTGTTACATTTGTAAAAGTTTCTTTTTATAAAGCCTAAGGTTTTGTTTGTTTTTTTAAATAAATTTATTGACAAGGGGATTCCAAGATACAGCTGTCCGCTCACCCAATGACTGTTCGATATACCACCTCTCCTCTCCCAGCCCACAACATATTTCTCATATCTGAAGATCAAGGACGCGTATATTTGTTTTGACATGTTTCCATCTTGGTTTATTCCCAACACGCTAAGATTAATCTCGATGATACATTTTTTTTTGGCTTCTGGTAATGTTAACTCTAATAGCAATTCAAGTACAAACTACAGTTACACTTATTGTACATTATCTTTTCTAGCTCAATACAGTGGCGTAGCTAGAGCTTTTGCCGCCCGGGGCGGTCTTTAATATGCCGCCCTTTTGGGGGCCGCCCATAAATGACGTCACGCGCCGGAAAGGGGGGACGGGGGAATACACATATTACGTCATTCAAAAGGCGCAATAAAAGTTCCACTTAAATATATGATTACCGACAATTTATTCAATGAAGTTTTACGTGGTTTCACGCGTGTTACGATATTAGAGTGCAGCCTTTAACTAAAAAGATATTTAAATGAACAAAAAAAACTTATTGCCCATTTTCAAATAGAAAATATCGCTTGTATGGGGAAGGGGGGCTTGAGGGACTTTGTCATGTCACATTGAGGAAGGGGTCTAAGTTTTCGTTTCATGACGACGTGGGGCAGGGGGTGAAAAATCAGCCGTAGTCACCTGACGTCATTTATGAACGGCCCCTTAAGTCAATCATTAGGTGGTTTTTATAAATTGATAAACTTGAACAAATAATTGTAATCGAAACAAAGTCCATTGTAAAAGGTGGGGGACAATTTTACCATTGCCTCCCCTATTTATGTAAGCAGTAATAAAAGAGGCCACATAAGATGATTTA
>MUZC01004503.1:315522-354370 GCA_002072015.1 Radix auricularia | reverse complement strand
CTCTTAAGGGGAGGGGGGTACTCAACAACTTCCAAAAATTTTAAGTTTCTACCTACACGGAAACTTGGAGAATTAGTGTTGATTCAGTTTTATATAGCCCATTTTAGGTGAAAAAAAGTTTTGGGCCCCCGATGATCCATGAGAGGAAATTTTTAAAATGTATATTATTATTTTTCCTTGTCTACGTGCACTGGTATAATAAGATTTTCAATTTTTATAAATCTCACATAAGAAAAAAAAATTTTTTGGGGCCCCGGCCCCCATAAGTGTGTATTTCAAAATTCTTTTACACCAACTTTCGTCGTGAGAAGGTAATTAACAATTTCCCAAAGTTTCATGCTCCTACCTACATTGAAAATTGGATAATTAGTAATGAGTTTGTTTATAATATAAGAAAAACTATATTTGGTCCCCCGGTCCACCATTAGTGGGAATTTTAACATTCTTTTTTGCCAATTTTTTGTCAGGAGATTGTACTCAAAAATTTACGAAAGTTTCATGCTTCTACCTACAGTTTCTACATAGTATATATTTGGAAAAAACTACATTTGGGGCCCCGGTCCCCAGTAAAGGATATTTGAAAAATTTTCAACCTGCTACCATCGCGAATGTGAATTTAGCAACTCCCCAACGTTTTATGTGTCTACCTACACGGGCAATAAGTGACTTATAGATTTAGAATTTTTATAAATCTCATATAGGAAAAAACACGTTTTTGGTGCCCCGGCCCCCATGAGTGTGTATTTAAAAATTCTTTTACACCGAATTTCGTCGTGAGAGGGTACTTAACATATTCCCAAAGTTTCATGCTCCTACCTACACGGGAAATCGGAGAATTAGTGATGAGTTGGATTTTAATATAAGAAAACTATATTTGGGCTCCTGGTCCCCCATGAAAGGGAAATTTAACATTCTTTTTTAGCAATTTTTGTCGGAAGCGTGTACTCAAAAACTTTCCAAAGTTTCATGCTTCTACATATACAGGAAATAGGAGATTAGTGAATTTCAATTTTTACATAGCTCATATAAGGAAAAAAAACGTTTTTGGGCCCCCGGCTCCCATGAGTGGGAAATTTAACTCTTTTTTCCAACTATATATGGGAGCATGTACTATACAAATTTCCAAAGTTTCATGCTTCTACCTACACGGGAAATACGAAAATTGGTGATTTTCAATTTTTATAGAGCCCAAATAAGGAAGAAATGTTTTTGGGCCCCCGGCCGGAGATGAGCGAGTTTTAAAAAAATCTTTTTCGCCAATTTTCTTAGAGAGAAGGGACCCAACAACTTCCCAAAGTTTCATGCTTCTACCTACACGAAATTTAGAGAGTTAGTGATGAGTCGGTTTTTAATATAAGAAAAAGTATATTTGGGCCCCTGGTCCGCCATGAGAGGGAATTTTAACGTTTTTTTTTGCCAATTTTCGTCGGGAGCGTGTACTCAAAAAATTTCCAAAGTTTCATGCTTCTACCCATACGTGAAATAGGAGAATTAGTGATTTTCAATTTTTATATAGCTCATATTAGGAAAAAAAACATTTTTGGGGCCTCGGCCCCCATGAGTGGGAAATTTAACTCTTTTTTTCCAATTATAATTGAGAACATGTACTTAACAAATTTTCAAAGTTTCATAATTCTACCTACACGGGAAATAGGAAAATTGGTGATTTTCAATTTTTATAGAGCCCAAATAAGGAAAAAAATGTTTTTGGGCCCCCGGCCCATCATGAGCGAGATTTTTAAAATTCTTTTTCGCCAATTTTTGTCGTGAGAGGATATCCAACAACTTTCCAAAGTTTCATGCTTCTACTTACACGGGAAGTTGGAGAATTAGTGATGAATGAGTGAGTGAGTNTATATATATATATATATATGTGTGTGTGTGTGTGTGTGTTTGTTTTTTTTCTTTTATAAAATATTTTTACACATTTTTTAAATTCGTTTGCTATAGGATAAATTTGATGAGTGTTATATTTATAATTAACAAAACGTGTATTTGCTATTACGTCGCTCGACATTATTTCATTAATAGATTTATTGTCAGACATATTCTTTATTGTGTTAAAATTCACTAGAAAAAAATTTGAATACGTCAAATTGCATGAATAAAAATATTTACTTGTTCAAAGTCACATCTTAAAAAAATGCATGTCTTTTGTTTAAAAAAAAAAAAACTACTCGTGATGATTTAAGTCCATGTGAAGTAATTAAAAATAACCAGTCAAGCAATGGCAGAGGTCAACTTCTCTCAGCAATATGTGACAATTCACGTTTACTTGAGTAACTCGATTAAATTTGCGTTTAATTTAAAGAGTCTGCTTTGTAAATATCTGAAATAGTGTAAACGTTTCTTCTTTATCATATGCAAACTGAACGTATATCTTAAACTCAAACTCTTACACCCAACGCGAGATCTGCTTGATGGAGATCGTATGGGAAAAAAATCTGAAACGATCAAATGTTAAGGAGACTCTTTCTGAGCCGGCAAACTTTCACCCACAAACCTCTGGGCGCAGTTCACTCAAAAATCCTTCCAACAACTAAATAGAAACACACCGAATGGGTATAAACTCCCCTCTTACTTTCCTTTTTTTTTGGTAGATCAGGGAAGTGCAAAACCAAAAGTAATCACTCTTGGGCAGACACACGTCAGACACACGGCAGACACTCGGCAGACACCCAGCCCTCTGAACTATTTGTCTGTATTTACAGCAGCAAACTCCTTGTTTTTCCCCCCTCCCTTTCTTCCTCCATATGCACACACACCATCCGCAAACCCCACTCTTATCGTCCATAACTCTACAACCCCCCCCCACCCAAAGACAACCATCTTTTTTATTTATTTCTTATTGTAAGCAGAGTGAATCAGTACGATTTCCCCAGCGGACAAGTGAGCTAACGCAACAGTTTTTCATTAGGACGATGATCTCTTTTCGAAACTTGTCCATGAATCTCGCCGGTCTCCATTATAAAATCATAAATCTGTGGTTAAAGTTTGTTTGGGGGGGGGGCGGGGGGGATCCGCCCGGTTGGCCGAGCAGGTCTGGAAATCGTCATACTGAGTTACCTCCCCCCGTTTCTAGATCAGAGAGACGCCCTTAATCTAATCCGCCCATATCTGCCATTGTTCTGCAACCCCCGCCCCCAACCCTCAAAGCCGAACATTTGTTACTCCTACTTGAACAACTCGATATCTAAAGTGGATTACGCCAGCTCCCTACGAACAGTGGTTTCCTCCTTTCTTATTTGCCTGTCAGGCTGTTGGTTTTTGTTTAAGGAAATAACAACAAAGCAGCCAATTCTAGCTTCAGCTATCCATTTTTTAAAAAATATAAATTTGTAATAGAATTTAAAGAAACAAAACATGTTTAAAAGGATATATTTAAAAAAAACAAACAACGATGTTATTAATGTCGGGAAACTGTGTCAACAAATAAAATAACGGTGGCGTGATAAATGTTTTGTCTTCAAGTAAATACAAACTTCTTCAGTTGGTTTTTTTAAAAACTTCTTCTCTCATTCTGATCACACAGATTGTGCTAATTGAAGAAAGCAGAAAATGCGCGAGGCTTATTATTGTTTTAACGTGACTTTTTTCTTTTCTTTCCTCCTTCTATTTCTTAATATTTGATCAACGGTAATTTTTGACAAGAACGTGCAGGTCACGGTGACATATGACAAACTGAACATACACTCTAGAGATGGTTGGACGTTGGCGTATTAGGGTGGGTGGTGGATAGAGATAACTAAATAAAGAACTCTTGTTTCAAAGGCGGACTTTGCTGAGTGAGGGGTTACTTTGTGTTCTGGAAAAAAAACAGTGAGGGATCGGTGGAACTACAATCAAACAATGGATACGCCGCTGAGCTTCCTGCTTTCATCGGCGTACATCTTGTAAAAATGCTGTAGGAAATTGGCTTAAAGTGCACATTTATTTTGTTATTTCGCTTTTTTTATCTTGTTTTTTAAAAATATTTTTTAAATATTTTTTTTAAATTCCTTTTTTTTAGGGGGGGGGGCGATTAAATTGATACATGATCCGTGAAAACTGCTAATGATTTAGTTTTAGACTCTAATAATCCAATGATCTACTAAAGTAGGAAGCGGTGTCTCATTTGACGGAATGTCTTGTTTTTGGAAATGCCCTTTAAGATTTTATGTCTTTTCGAAGATGTCCTTTAAGTCTTAATGTCTTGTAAGAGGACAAGTCCGGTAGAATTTGATGTCTCGTTGGAGCAGATATCATGTAAGACAAGCTATCTCGTATGACCAGTTTGTTTTTCAGCAGCTGCAGTGTTTGTCTCAACGGGTTTTTCAATTATTTTCAACCAACTATATCTTACCTCTTCTTATCTTATATTTTAACAATTCTAAGCCTATCTGTCTTTTAGCATTTATCAGTGCACCTGACTCTTGTCAATGTTGTGCATAGTTGTGTTACATATTTTTTCAGTTGAAACAAGATTGGAGAACTCAAATTTGTTTCAGCGGCGGCGAGGGTAGGTAATGTTGTAGAGTGTGGGAGAGGTGCAGCTAACTGCATGGGTAGGTGATGTTTTATAGTGTGGGAGAGTTGCGGCTAACTGCGCGGGTAGGTGATGTTGTATAGTGTGGGGGAGTTGCGGCTAACTGTACGGATAGGTGATGTTGTATAGTGTGGGAGAGTTGCGGCTAACTGCGCGGGTAGGTGATGTTGTAGATTGTGGGAGAGTTGCGGCTAACTGCGCGGGTAGGTGATGTTGTAGAGTGTGGGAGAGTTGCGGCTAACTGCGCGGGTAGGTGATGTTGTATAGTGTGGGAGAGTTGCGGCTAACTGCGCGGGTAGGTGATGTTGTAGAGTGCCGGAGAGGTGCTGTTAGATGATGTTTGGAAATTTGAGAGAAGAGAAGTGTTATTCCGGCTTGGGTCTGAACCGCTGCTATGGAGACTAGAAGAAGCGTCGTTGCCTGAGATTGAGTCTAGTGGGGTATTTAATGCCTTGCGTTGCTGCGATAACTTAATAACCATGTTTTTATCTAAAGTGGGTAAAAAGATATGAAGACGAACTCGGTTTTTTTTATCAGCCAAGAAGATCATTAAGGCGTAAAAATCAGTCCTATAACCCCCCCCCCCCCTTGCTTGCCACCCCCAAACCGACACCACCCACTCCTGAATGTCAATAATAAAAAAAAAGTGTTCCCGTACTGAGAACGTATTTGTATGTGATCATCCTTGTACAAAAACCACTTCAAACGATTTAACGAGAACCGGGCTGCTAGACTAACGCTCATAGTTATCTGATAACAATATTCATTTCGGTGGCCAGACAAACTGCTTTCATCTCAGCTTATGTCCGGGACGCTGAGTGCGACTGTAGAGACAGAGATGGAAGGAAATAGTTAGAGCGAGTACGAATCTGAACAACAATAATTCAATGAGAGCAGAGCAAGAAGATGATTGCTTATAGATGGGAGTGGATGGACATTGATAAATAAGTGCAAAATATAATTCTCAGTAAAAAGTCTTTGTAATACTAAACATAGACGATGATCTAATTGGCATAGGACATTTACACTTATTACACATTGTGCAGTAAAAACATAAAAACACGGGTCACTGCAACTTCTGGTACATTTAAAGGTATGGGGCCATCCATAAAGTACTTCACGCTATTTCTGACAATTTTTAACTCACCCCCTCCCCCCTATCACAAACTGTCACAAAAATCGGGACCCGTACTCCCCAAAGTACGTCACACTTTCGAACAAAAACATGTATATTTTAGTAACAAAATAAATAAAATTTAATTTAAACACCGTGACTTCACACATGGCCGGACATCCCCTCCCCCTGTCACAAACTGTCACACTTTCTTACACCCCTCCCCTCTCTTGAGCGTGGCGTACTTTATGAACGGCCCCTATAGCTTACACCACACATGCGTATTCCAGATTTTCAAGCTTTGAGAATCCCCTGTCACGCATACTTATTGCCATACAGATATCACTGGTTTTTACTTTAGAAACTTGTTAGGGATTTTCTAAAGCTGGAATGTGTGACACTCATGGCCGTACATGCATATTACGCACAATATGTAGATCTATTTCTATTTGAAGTCTCACGTCAGTCTCAACGAAAAGAATGAAAGGTCAGATGACGCCATATTCTTAATGAAGCCGAGAGAACCTTCCGGCATTGCTGAAAATAATCTCGACTCCAGTTAGGTCCCTTCTTAAGGTTACAGTTCTTGAGGTGAATCATCCTGACACACCCTAAACCGGAAGTGATGGTGATACAGGTCGGAAAGCTGTTTTCACACCAGTTCGAGATACCGTAGTTGTTCTGAAGTGTTTTTCCTGGGTTTTCAGAAGGCAGTAGATTATCTTAAGTAGATTTCAAAGCTTTTCGTTCGAGCCAGTGTTTGTTTTTTCTTGTTTCTTTTTCTTTTTTTTTTTTTAAAAAGCACAGACATGAGATAGAGAAAACTTCTTTTTATCAATTATAACTAAAAGTTAAAATCATTGCGTAACAAAAAATAGAGTTCGTAAGTGAGTGAATGAGAGAATAAGAGAATGGGAGAGAGAGAGAGAGAGAGAGAGAGAGAAAGAGAGAGAAAGAGAGGTAATTTGAGACAAAGAGAAAAAGAGGAAGAGATAGCGAGAAATAAGGGGGAGAATGAGAGTTATATGTAAACATAAAATGTTGAAAGTTTTAGATTCAACACTGAAAACAAGATAAGGGACAGATAATGGAGGACATACAGATGGAATGTATAAATTTTTAAGATTATTAGACAGAAATGAACTGCAATTTGAGAATGTTGTAGAGAGAAAGAAATGATTGGATAAAGAAAATAAGAGGATGGGGGAAAAGAAAGACAAACAGAAAGAGAGCGAGTGAAAGAGAAACATACAGATACCGAGAGCGAGAGAGAAGGATCGAAGAGAGGTAAACATAGTACAAAGAAAACCGCCATGATTTCAAACATTTAATTCCATTGATTACATTTTCTGAAAAGATTTCTTTTTTTCCTTTATGTTGTAAAAATACCACACGCAAAAATGATTATTTAACGCAATTTTATTACAAAACAAAGTTCCCGAAATTACTGGCTAAAATTACTCTAATAAAAGTAAAAGCGCGTTTAAACCTGAACATTTTGGTACTCCTACCTTTACCAAATGTTGATACCCCCCTCGCGCACAACTATCCCCGCAAGCCCAGGTTTGCTGGCACCAGTATTCAAGTATCTGTTAGATCTCCGGGGTCATGAATTCAACTTGCAGAACTCAAGACAAGAAGACAAAACGCCTCATGAATAAAACCTCCGTGGAAATAATTGAAATGCATCAGACGCTTTAACGGATGTCGCCCTTAAATCTTATTTTAAATTAAAATATGGAGGTCGTATAAACGTGTAATTCCCCCCCCCCTCTCTCCCGCCACCAGACCTGCTTGTGCAGTGGGTTTCGTCGAGGTGTGACATGATTTATTATTTGTTATTTTTCCATCAGCCCAAGCCATTTATTTTGAACTTTGACTTAACTGTAGACGTTGATCTTAAACTACAACAGAAAATTAATGAATAATACAGAAAATTCTGATTCAGATTTGCTTTTTTAAATATAGACTACTAAAAATATTTAAGCCCTTCTTTTGGTTCTTCCACAGAATAACAATGGAGCAGGAACCAGTGCCTGACTTCGCTGTCCCCGACAGGTCAACAGCCTGCAATGGCACCAGGCCCTCGATCAACTGCTCGGAGAACTCCACCCTCAACATGCTCGCGTTCTACGACACCACGCCCGAGGCCGTCATCGTCCCCTGCGTCTTCGCCCTGATCCTCATCGTCGGCGTCACGGGAAACGTGCTCCTCATCCTCTCCTTCGCCCGGCACAAGACTCTGACCACGCCCCACAATGCCCTCGTGGTGAACCTCGCCTCCGGGGACTTCATCTTCCTCATCGTGTCGCTTCCTTTCAACTCGGTGTGGTACACGCTTCCGTACTGGCCTTTCGGGCTGGTCATCTGCAAGCTGAGCCACTTCGCCGAGAGCCTGGCCACAGCCGTCGTGATCATCACGCTGTCGGTGCTCAGCATCGAGCGGTGCCTGATCGTGACGGGAAAAAAACTCTGGCGCCAGCAGAAGCGAGGGCCGATACTCCTCACAGTGACGATATGGGCGATCTCTGCCACGGTTTCCCTGCCGAACCTTCTCTCGTCAAACCTCGAGCACCTGAAGAGGATCAACAAGGAGCCCATCTGCGACCTGTACGACACCGCCTGGGGGACCGTTTACCCGAAGATCCACGTCGTGTGTCGATTCATCCTGCTGTTCTGCCTGCCCCTGCTCGTCATTGCCACGGCGTACACCATCATCGCTGTGCACCTCTTGCTGAGGGCGTTCCCCTTGTCCGACAGGAGGGTCAATTCCCAGAAGGTCAAGGCTAAGCCTGACCCAAAGTGCCTTGTCAAGAAAGATTCAGCCGCTAAAGCAAATTCCGAAAACGCCAAGCCCGCTCAGCTCGAGGGCTCAAAGGTTGCTAAGAGTACAGAAGGCGCAAGCAAAGACCCCACAGAATCAAAGGAGAATCTGATACCCAAATCTAAAAATCAGGTAAAAACCGCCGAACAGGTGTCCCTCGGTCCTAAAACCCCCAAAGCTTTTACAAATGCGGACCCGACTCCTGCTCCTCCAGACAGCCTTTCAAACAATGGGCCACTAACTTCAACCGATGTTCCACCTATCCAGAGAAAGCCAAGCTCTAAAGCCGAGTCCACTGCTAATGAAACTCCCACGCGAGCTCAACACTTGTCCAACTCACCCGCTGCCCGCTCGCTCCAAGAGACCACGCCGCTCAACCCGGGGGTTCGGCTCGAGCCGTCGAAACTCTCCCACCCGCTCCCCACCCGCCAGGAGACGATGGTCACCAAGCGCCGGCGTCTGGCGCTGACCGTCCTCATGCTGATTCTGGCCTTTGCCGTCTGCTGGACACCACGCCACGTCTACTTCCTGTGGTACCACCTGCATCCGGGCGGCACGTTCGACTACTTCTGGCACATCTTCAAGATGATCGGCTTCTGCCTGTCCTTCTCGAACTCTGCGGTCAACCCGGTCGTTTTTTACGTCCTGGACAGTAAGTACCGGTCATTCGTCCACAAGGCCCTTTGTGCCGTGTGCATGAAGAGGTGTGGTCCTCCTAAGGGACCGCAGACAGAGGCGCTCATCACCATGGGAGAAAGAGACTACAACGCGACAATCGCTTTAACGGACATGGCGTCCAACGAGAACGTGACGCATTTATAACTAGCCAGGGAACGTAAATCTCGACGCTAACAAGACTGCAGGAAGATAGGGAAATCTGAAATTCATAAAACTAAGTTTTGTTTCGTACGTATGTTGTTTTTTTTGTTGTTGTTTTTTTTTTAAAAAGGAGGTTTATAGAAATGAATGAAAATGAGTCAATGAGTAAATTTACTTATATAGGGCAAATCTGTTTTTTCTTCAACAATAATTTATAAAATGTCATAATTTTACAAGCAATAAATCAGAGTGTATCACGGTTGGGGAAATATAACTTTCTTTAAATTGATTCTTGTATAAAATTAATCGCTATTAAAAAACCGCTAACCGAACATGCACGAAAAACACTGTTTTCTTTGTAAGACATTTCACCGATACATGTGTACGCCTGATTTCAAGATCACACTGAGTTTCATTTTTTTCAACTTCATCTTCTTCTATTTATTTAGAGCCGACAATCAGTATTCTGTTAGGTATCGCTTTTTCTTGGGTTTTCCCTGAATAATGTGGTACACATAGGAGCTGGGTGGACACAGGGACACCATTAAGCCATGGGAACTGATGTTAACCCTTGGACACTATCTATACACAGAGGCGTCACTAGGGTTGGCGTCACCCGGGGCGGTAGCTCATGGTGTCACCCCCTCACGGCTTAACCAATAGAATTCCTTCCAGTTTTCTAGTAACAAATGACGGGAACATATATAATTTTACTTTTTGGTGTCACCCCTCTGTTGTTGTCCCCCGGGGCGGCACACCCCCACCACATCCCCCTAGTGACGCCACTGTCTATTCACAAATCTATATAATACAAAATATGCCTTGCCCAACAATAATTTCAACTAATTTAATTTTTCTTTTGAATTGTGTCATGTACATATGTATAAAAACATCTCATTGGACACATAGAAACGGACGCTGGTCCTCTTGTCCATAGTTAGCAACCAGTTCATACTTGCTCTTTCGTGTGGTAGGACTAAATGCAGTAGAGAAAGATTATTTCATTATTTATATGTTTTTTCCAGCTATTCACGTGGAAGGTCTTACAGTAGTGTCCTACAAAAAAAATTTGGAAAAATGGAGTCCATTAAGTTACTATTTTAAAGAATTTTTTTTAATGAAGAGATTAATACACAGATACACAACTTGAATGGGGAGCCTAATAAAGTCAATGATGCAAAAGGGGTTTGAGACTAATTGTCCAATATTCAAAAGTGGGTTCGAGAATTTTTAGCATTAATTCAAAGGGGCTGAGAGACTTTAATAAAGTAATCCACTATGTGAGTTCAGGCAATACACGTTTAATTTAAATAGGGTTGGAGGATAATTTATACAAATTCAAAAAAACACTTTTGAGGCTAGGGTCCTACATTTCCTGGCATTGGCGTGAGGCTAGTGGAATAGCTGTTAGATTGTGTTTTAGGTTAGAAAACTTGAGTGATTTAAATAGTTTCATTGAAACAACACAGTGTGCTCTAAGGCAGGTCATACCATTCATCACTATTGTTACATACTCTGTCATCGCCACTACCAAACGCTTATTACGTCCATTTTGTTAAGGTCTCGAATGTGAAAGCTTTGCTAAACTCTTTCATATCATTCTCTTAAAGTTAAAAAGAGGCCATCATTATCTGTAGTCACCAGAGGGGAAAAAGTTAATTTTAAAACGAATCACTATAGGGACAACAAAAGTACAGCAAAGTAAGACAGAAATACGTCAACACGGGATCACACCCCCCCCCCTGGTTTGAAATGATTCGTGATATTCTATCAAAATGAATTTAAGACATCTCATATGTTTTCAAATGTTTAAAACAGACCAGTAAATATATTAACTAGTTAATGCACAATAATTTCACTCTCAAATGTCTCCTGTGACATATTACTACAGTTAGAGTCTACTGTGACGTATTTCTAAAGTTAAATGTCAACTGTGACATATTACTACAGTTAAATGTCTACTGTGACATATTACTACAGTTAAATGTCAACTGTGACATGTTTCTAAAGCTAAATGTCTACTGTGACATATTACTACAGTTAAATGTCTACTGTGACATATTACTACAGTTAAATGTCAACTGTGACATGATTCTAAAGTTAAATGTCTACTGTGACATATTACTACAGTTAAATGTCTACTGTGACATATTACTACAGTTAAATGTCTACTGTGACATATTACTTATTACTACAGTTAAATGTCTACTGTGACATGTTACTACAGTTATATGTCTACTGTGACATATTACTACAGTTAAATGTCTACTGTGACATATTACTTATTACTACAGTTAAATGTCTACTGTGACATATTACTACAGTTATATGTCTACTGTGACATATTACTACAGTTAAATGTCTACTGTGACATATTAATTATTACTACATTTAAATGTCTACTGTGACATATTACTTATTACTACAGTTAAATGTCTACTGTGACATATTACTACAGTTAAATGTCGTCTACAAAGTGGACTTTCCTTAATACAATCAAAGTAGTGATGGGGTGACAAACTGTGTGTGTGGGGGAGGGGGACAATCTGTGTGGGTAGACAAACTGTGTGGGGTGATAAACTGTGTAGGGTGATAAACTGAGTGGGAGGACAATCTGTGTGGGGTGACAAGCAGTATGTGGTGACAAATTTGGGGGGGGGACAAACTGTGTGTGTGGGGTGGCAGACAAACTATTTGGGGTGACAAAGTGTGTGTATGGGGTGACAAACTGTGTGTGTGGGGTGGCAGACAAACTCTGTGGGGTGTCAAACTGTGTGGGGCGAAACACTGTGTGGGTTGATAATCTGTGTGGGGTGTCGAAAGAACGCGTGCAGCAGTGTGGTAAGTGGTAAGGTGGAGTTGTTTAAATGAAAACCCTGTCATCGAATGTTCAAGAACGCATTCAAGAAAAAAAAGTTAACAGGGGGACCTGGATTCGGTACAATGTCCACAAAGCTTGTGGAATGTGACTCGCAGCTGTCCCAATTCCCACAGTCTGCTGGGGTTGGTATCAAAAACTTTGATAAGACTGGACGTTGGCCGCGGAGCCTGGAAGTGGAGCATCAAACAACACGAAATCTGGCTCTCAGTTATCAAACGGGATCTCGAAGTGGAAGTCATAAAAGAAAATCTCCAATCAGTTTGAAGCCTATGAAGTTATAGAGCCAGTGATGTTGAGGCACGATTGGCAGTTCACAGACTATTTACCAGGTCCTTATACACGGTTGTTTATACGTTTGTTTAATTTACATAGAATTATAAGTAGTAGCAGCTTGACTAGTATGTCGTTGCTGAAGAACAAAATAATACATACAATTAGAAATGTTTAATATAAATCATAGCAATTTTTGAAATAAAACTGTACCCACCGTACATACTTAGCCACCCACACATACTTCTACCAGGCTACCAACAACACATATTTTGACCTTCAACCCCACATAGACGACCCACACAAACACACCTAGATAAATAACACCCATATCGACCACCCCCTTCACACACACACACACACACATAACAACCACCTGTAGAAATTTCCGTCAGCCACATGTCTGCCACACGCCTGCCACATATTCCAATATCGACAGCCACACAAGGATATTAAAAAATTACACAGCCAAGTTTTCTTGTAGTTTTAACAAAGCAGCATCAACAAAGATTTTAATATAAGACATCGAAATTTCTTCTACACCTTTACTTAACTAACTAAAATTACTGTGAAAACTTTGTTCATTCCCAATAGAAGAATACTATACCCTTATAAATAATATGTTAAAAAATTTTACTAGCCATCAAAAACGACGGCGCGCACACTTACATAAACTCGTACGCGTGTACATACATACACACATACGAGAGTGAGGCTCTAGCGTCTTAACGAAATTCGTTTACGTCATCATAACTCGCTGACCGTGAATCTTACTAATGTAATACTGACGAGGTGCGAGGGCCATTAGGAACTGGGGAACAAAAGCCGGCCATAATAGAAACCGTGTTTGTGTATTTTGTGTCAATGTGTGTATTTGTGTGTGTGAGTGTGTGTATGTGTGTGAATGGGACCGAGCACTCTCTAAAAAACGGATCTCTGACAAGCTTTTTTTGCCCCATGGCTATCATTTTAATATGAGGCTTGATAATTTTCAAAGACATAATTGGATTAATGAATAAACTACGAAAGTTCACAAGTTCACAGATTGGATTATTTCTAGAGTAACGCTCCATCATTTTCTTTTTTAAAAAAAAATTATTTAAAGAAATTTTCATAGTTATTTAATTTGCACATCATCGAATTAAACTCTTTCAAAAATGTTTAAAAACCCACAACATAACAGATTTTGAAGGGATTACTGAAAATCCTACATGTGGAAGAAAATCAGCAGTCCCGAGCCTGCGCTCTTCATGGGGCTTCCCGGGAAAAACCCCTCAGCCCTCTGGCCCCCTAAGGGACGTAAAGACTGAGAAGCCCCCCCGGAGCGGTCGCTGCTACAAGCGGCCGCCTGGGCGTCCAGGACACTAGGTCGAAAACGCCTCCCACTAAAGTGTGCCTCCCGAGGGAGGTGTGGAATTTCCTACTGTGACTCGCTATCAACATAGTATCACTCCGGCGCCACCACGGCAAAGCTTACGAGTCTCAATTATTTAGATCGCCGCAAAGCGTGGGATCATCACTGACCTGCCTAGGGTTTAACCCCCACCGGAAGGTTTCCTCAGAGCTGGCGACCAAAAGTGTTTCCTAGCGGTACCTTTTGCTATTCCGTGCTGGCGCTCCTGGCCCTAAACCGGCACCGCTCAACAGCGTTGCTAGTTAATTGAGGGGGACGAGACGGTCGTTTCGGAGTAACCCGACCCTCAACAGGTACTTTGGTTTTCATCATCGGCATTACATCTAAATGCTTTGCCTAAGATCCGTACAGCGACTGTAATCATATATGACTAGCACCTAACACCTAACAACGGTCTTCGGCTGTCCAAGCCAGGGGTTTGTCGGTTTCAGGTCGAGGTCTGCTCCACGGCCCTACTCGTCTGTCGAACCACGTAGAGGTCACCCCTTCTCGACGAAGGGATTACTAAACAATTCCATCGTCACAAACGTAAATGTATAAATATCAGTTTTGGAGCCTCAACTTTCTTTTTAAAACGAGGAATAATATTTAAATAAGAACTTACTGAAAACTATGGCTGCATATCACTGTAATTTTTGCTTCATTTGCAGATAGATAAACCGCTTAGATGTATTCTCATTAGTTGGTGGCGATGACTAAGGATCTTGTTATCCGTCCGTCGAGTCGATGAGCGCCACTCTAGTCATCCGAGGGTTGCTGGGACTGGTTTTGCCTATGTGTGCGCAGTTGGCTGACGAGGCCGATCCTGACACGGAAGGTTCGGGAACAAAAAAGGACATGGGACGAGTGGGTAGTCTCCTGGAGGGTTGGCAGCACGGGCCTTTCGTGCTTGCCTCTTCTTATCAGCGGCATTGATCCTGTTTGCCTCACATCTCCTGGCATCTTCGTGGATGGATTGGCGCCAGGGGGACCGTTCCGTTGCAGCTTCTTCCCACGTGTCTGCGTTGGTGGCAAACGCTTTCAGAGTGACCTTCAAGGTGTCTTTGGGGCGTTTCTTTTGTCCACCATGGGACCGCTGACCATGCTTGCGCTTACCATAGAAGAGTCTCTTTGGTAGCCTTTTATTTGGCATTTGGTTTAGGTGCCCTGCCCAGCGAAGATGTGACTGCATCAGGAGGGTAAAGATGCTGGGGAGGCCTGCTTTGGTTAGTACCACTATGTCTGGAGTTTTGTCCTGCCACTTTATGCCAAGGATCTTCCTTAGGCTTGTTGTATGAAAGTTGTTCAGCTTTTAAAGCATGGCGTTGAGACACGATCCATAAAGCAGTGTAGGGAGCACCACTGCCCCAATATACTTTCACCTATTACTATTACACAGAATGATAGATAGTTGAAATGCTTCACCCTCCCTCCCCCCAACCAATTTAATACAGATATTATGTCTAAAGTATAGTGAAGGAGGGAGATCTGTTTCTGGTCGTAGAACATGTAGCCTGCTGGTTAGCCTGCTGGTTAGCCTGCTGGTTAGCCTGCTGGTTAGCCTGCTGGTTAGCCTGCTGGTTAGCCTGCTGGTTAGCCTACTGGTTAGTCTGCTGGTTAGCCTACTGGTTAGTCTGCTGGTTAGTCTGCTGGTTAGCCTGCTGGTTAGCCTGCTGGTTAGCCTGCTGGTTAGCCTGCTGGTTAGCCTGCTGGTTAGCCTACTGGTTAGTCTGCTGGTTAGTCTACTGGTTAGCCTGCTGGTTAGCCTGCTGGTTAGCCTGCTGGTTAGCCTGCTGGTTAGTCTGCTGGTTAGTCTGCTGGTGTTCTTTAATTTCTACCAACACAAAAGTTTCAAACAATTCAAGCATCAAACGTAGTAAAACTTTGTTTCGTTCAATAGCTGTATACCCTTGCACAATCTTAAAGCAATAACAGCGGTTCTCAAAACAAATAAAGCACCTCTTGTACAGATTAATTTCAATATCTCTTCAGCTGAAACCAGGAAGTGAGTGTGTTCATCCTGAAAAGATCATAATCTACTCTATACATGTAAATATATGTATTACCTTTTTTTTTTATAGTTATAGCTCTGTGTTCACATAACTCTATATAAACGCGCGGCACTTGTAAAATTACAAGAGTTCGGGAAACGGGGAATTCATTTTGAGATGTGGTTTGGCGAATGTGTCAACTATGTTTGTCTTTTTAAATTTTATTTTTTGCAAGGCTAACGCTGTAAAGTCGTTCCGCATGCTACCAACATGAAACACCTCCATCAGAATGGTTGGCCAGTGGATGAATGTGCTGACAGGATCATATGTCTGGCCATCGATACAATGAGTGACACGTTTTAGTCTTCTAATCTTGTAATACAAGATGCAGATCCAAGCATAAAATTATGTTTTTAAAAACTTTTATTTGGAAATTGGTAAATAAATTTTTGAACAAGCGTATTTTAAAAATGTATCTTAAAGTTAGCTTTACAGTTAAGTGGTTTAAAATGTGCATATTTACAGCTATGTGGTTTAAAATGTGCATATTTACAGCTAGGTGGTTTTAAATGTGCATATTTTGCAGCTAAGTGGTTTAAAGTGTGCATATTTACAGATAAGTGGTTTAAAATGTGCATATTTACAGTTAAGTTGTTTAAAATGTGCATATTTACAGCTAAGTGGTTTTAAATGTGCATATTTTGCAGCTAAGTGGTTTAAAATGTGCATATTTACAGTTAAGTGGTTTTAATTGTGCAAATTTACAGTTAAGTGGTTTAAAATGTGCAAAATTTAAATAGTTTGGTCTTGTGTTTAAGCCGTGTGATCGGTTTTGATATCTTAAAAGTTAATTGCGTCGTATGCTGTCACAGCTTAACTCTCGAAATACGGCCATCAAACAATACGGACGTGGCTTTACAATAACTCATTGGTTTCTTCGATCATTTACGCTTCTACTATTCTGAAATAAAACTCTGTGTAAGTATAAACCAGTGAAGCTATTTTTTTAAATAAAAGGTTCTACTTTTGAAATATTAATTACTTTGATTAAAATATTTCAACAATCAGAACATTTATGCATCTATGTCTATTTGTTATCTATACTTTATTGATTTATTAATACATTTTTGTTTTATTTTAACCAGACATTTGGAGATTTAATACTTAACTAAATCATATCATTTAATCTGTAAAACATATATTAACAGATTTTTTTTATTGTGATGTAACAATATATTACTTTAAAAGTCTTTAATATA
This sequence comes from Radix auricularia, assembly GCA_002072015.1. Classification (NCBI taxonomy): domain Eukaryota; kingdom Metazoa; phylum Mollusca; class Gastropoda; family Lymnaeidae; genus Radix; species Radix auricularia. The sequence continues at coordinate 337,294 of MUZC01004503.1, read as the reverse complement.
CAAAGAATATTGACTATATTTACTGGTTGAAATAAAAGTTAAAGAATGTGATACTACGTTTAACCACACATCTCCCTGGGGGATTCCAGGAAGTACGTCATATGTGTCCTATTCAACCAAACCAGCTCGCAGTGTCATGATTCTACCCAAATACTATGAACAAGACGCGTGAAAGACAGGTCCTCGTGCGGCTAGTGGAAGTATCCAATCCGCATGGACCACTCAAGTTTCAAAAACCACGTGATCAAAAAGCAAGGGTGTCTATCTCTGCTTCAGTGCTTTACGTGTGCGCCTTTCCTTTGTTTAGACACCCATGTAGTGCACTTGTTTCTTTCATGAAAAATTATGACATACATCTAAATCTTTCGACTGAATCTTCGTTTTTTGAAAACTGCTGTAAACCTGGATGTACACAATTTATAATATTAAAAATAATAAAACTAGAAATTAAAAGCATGTAATTAACATTGATTTTTTAGAAAAATTAACACAAAATCATAAGCGTTTCAATTAAAACCTGTTTAAACGCACTAAAATTGATAAATGATAATTTCTTGAAATAAGTCTCGAAAAAGAAAGTTGTGCCTGTAAAAACTATTTATTAACATTTTTTACAACATATTTTCACGTTGAACATCGACTGTAAAAGCAATGCTTTATTTGATATGTAAGAAAAAAATTATGTAGATCAAAATTAACAATAAAACTATTTTTTCATTCAACACGCATTTTAAGCAATCAAAAATTATATTAAAAAAGATGTATCTGCTCGGTAGTAGAAATATGGTTACGCTTTAATGGCTATTTTTGACTTTTGAAATGTTTGCGCCCTATTCGTACTTATCTATGAAGTATGTTAAATGTTCATATGTTTGACGGCAATGTCTAAATTGAACATAAAGCAAATGAAAAATTAATATTATACCTGTTGCTCAACTAAAAACATGTGACTTTGTTAACAGTAGTTTGAAATATGATACGTGCATGTCTGTAAACATCATAAATACAAGAAATGTAAAAACATTTATTCTGAGTCTAAGTATTACACGGCATGAAATGAAAATACTTTTATATCATGTAAAAATATTGTGCAGCTAGAGTCTAGTCAGAGTTTTTCAACTGGAGTTATTGGTACTTGTTCAATAATGTATTTTGTTTTATTTCATAAATATTCATAAATAATTCTAAAAAAGGATTTATTTAATTTTTTTTTTAAAACAAGATTTGGAGCCATTATCTAACATATCTGATTCATTTATTACAGTGCGTGTGTTTTAATATAGTGTTCATGTATTATTACAGGGGTTCTTAAATTGCATGACTTGTATATTAATATTATTAAATAACCATCCCGTATTCCAAAAATGGTACATGACAATTTCATTTTAATGTAAATATCTATTAATGTCTAAATCTACGACTCCACTCTTCGTACGCCTATGTATATATAGGCTGACTATGGCAAGGTGAGAGGGTGAACACCTGGAGAACGAGGGGGGCGTGATAATGACGTGTTCACATCATGCTACTCCACCCCCCCCCACACACACACAACCTATCCCAACCTGCCTAGCGGCCGCCCCACCAGCCCCTATCGCCCTACAGTTGTACAGAGCATGTTCTAGATGGTAGATAAATGTGGTTGTCACGTGGTAGAGACATGTTGTCAGTGAGTTTGTGTATCGCTGTTGTTTGTGTACGTAGAGCCAAGAATTGTGTCATTGATGTTGTTGACAAAAATAAAAACAGTTCAATTTTATTATGTTCGTCGTTGACGTTAGTCAGTATTACGTTATTTCATAAAGAAATAAAAATATATTATCGTGGGTTTTTTTTTGTGTTGTTTTGGTGGGTTGGGGAGGGGGTGGGGGTTGATCTTAATAGCAATCATTAAACGTTTTTTTTTTTTGACAGCGATGTAAGGCTTGTCATAAGATAATAGATCTAGTCTCTGCATCCCATTGTTACATGATGTTTTCATGTAGGCAAATATTGATTATGAACCAAAAATCCACTTTTTTATTTTAAAAAAAAATGCAAATACGAAAAACTAATAGAAACAATTCCAATTTTCATCACATTTTTTAGAATCAGAAGAAATTTACAAGATATTTAAAAGAATAGCTTTTGGCATACTAATATGCCGACGTCTGGAGTATTAAAAAAACTGACTAGATTTATTTCAAATTAAAAAAAAATAATAATAAAAAAATAATTTTTAAAAAAATTTTTAAAAAAAGATAATAAAAATATAAGATATCATTCATTTACTATAGATCTATTATAAAAAGATAAATTTCATCGAGAAATTTTGCTATAAAGTTTGGAAAAAAAGAAAATTTTCGGAATATCAACGATCAAAGCAATCTTTAAAAAGCATTCAGACTAAAATAAATTTTGGGAAACTTCATACGTAACTTTAAAAGACAGCAATCATTTAAAAAAAAAAAAAAACTCTTCAAAAACAAATAGTAATTTTCCCTCTTTTAGAACCTCACAGAGATAAACTTACAAGAAATAACTTCGAAAATTTTGTGACAGTGTTGTACTGAAATAAAAATTTGCATAATATGACATGTTAGAAAATGTGTACATCTATAAAAATGGTGATGAAAATAACTGCCTTAAAATGTTTAAATAAATATATAAACATGTGCCGATAATTTCATGTAAAACATGCATGTCTTTTTTTTTTTTTTTTACCTATACGGCGGTTTAAACTCAGGCATCTGAATGTGAAATGACTAATCTTAATGCTGAGGTAACAGGTGAGCAAGCACAGTAAAGTTGGTCATTAGTGTACATATGGAAAATGTAATTCTTTGATATTTGGAAAATTCAAAGTAAAGCAGGGATGGTAATGAATAAAACAAAGTCATAGGAAGCTATAGGTAAACTAATTTGATTTTAAAAACCTGTGCTGACAAATATATCATCATTAAGGGTGGCCTTCGGAATAAATAAAATATATGATCACTAGTGGTGGCCTTTGGAATAAATAAAATATATGAGCACTAAGGATGGCTTTCTGAATAAATAAAAATATGATCACTAAGGATGGCTTTCTGAATAAATAAAATATATGAGCACTAAGGATGGCTTTCTGAATAAAAAAATATCATCACTAAGGATGGCCTCCTGAATAAAAAAAATATCATCACTAGTGGTGGCCTTCAGAATAAAAAAAAAGTCAGCTTAATACTATATAAGAATACATTAAATTATTTTGTAAAGAATGTTTCGTTATGATCACTTTTCCTAAAACGATTTCATTCATCGATGTTTCACAAAGACATGCAACCCTCTGTAGTTTTCCATATGACAATAAGACATTATGAATGTTGTGAGTTTGTAAACACTCCATTATCCATTACCAGAGTTTTGTCTCCGAAAAAATGATATTTTTTTTCAAGATCCACTAATCAGTCCATAAAATATGTGAAACAATGATATAATTAATATATTTATTTATATATGTAGCCGAGTGGTGGCTATAATTGTTAGTTTGTCTAAAACAACCCAATGCAGGTAAGCAGAGGACTATAGTTATATAGTATGTAGCCGCTAAGTTGATTTTAAAAACTTTCAAGTCCAAATCACTTGTAAAGGTGATGTTAAAGGTTTATTGTCTCTACTACAAAATACACAGACTACACAGAATACACACATGTTTTACTTTGTTCACTCCGCCATTTGCGCACCCAACCTTCACACTCTCTCCCCACTTCCTTTCTTTGTATACCCAGTGCATCTTTGTGCGATGCGGTGTGGGTGTGCAAAAGGTTTATGGAATTTATTGTTACAATTCCAATCTACTGATGGCTGAGTTTACCTGCAGACGGCTACATATAGCTAATACACAAACAAGTAATAAAAACTCGAACGAGTATTTAAACGCAATTTCCAAAAAAAAAAAAAAAAAAAGAACAATGTACTTCTTGCCATTCGGGGGAAATCATACTAGATTTCATTAATAGTCATTTCAAATCAGTTGTCAAAAAACTAAGCAATACATGACGTCATATCCCACACCCTACATCAGAACAAGAATATGTCAATACGATGCGCACCACGCAATAATCTTACAAAAGTATTCGCAAAAGCGTCTAACACCACTAACTATCATTCTATTAAAAGTTATTTCAAATAAATAATTTTAATACTGGACGAAACAATAATAATTGCTTTAAAAAAATTGTATTTAAAATTACGTAAGTCGAACGGAAAGTGATTTTTGAAAAAAATATTTCTGAAACATTGTTCTAAATATTATTAGCTATTGTTTGAGGGTTTTGTTTTCAACCAGATAGATGTTATTGTTGGCGAGAAATTGGAAAAATTCTTATATTTTTTCGGTTTTTTTGTTTCTTATTTACCGGGAAATCCAGTAAAACTTTCCGTATTTTTTAATTTTTTTGGCTGTTGCATATCCTTGAGATCTCCTTAGCATATTTGCAGAAAACACGAACCCTCTATCTGGTATGGTTCAGGAGGAGTTGCAGGATCAAGCTTGACAGGCATTTCGAATACCTAAACACATTTTTTAAAAGCGAAATTGCGTTAAAAAGACAATATAGACATAGACATAGTCGTTTATGTTACAATCAGCGATAAATAATTCTTATAAAAGACACACAAGGAATTAGCCTGGAATAATCGAAAGCATCCTGTCCATACCGGAAGTACAAGAATTAGTCACCATGGTTTGAGTTCCTTGCTCTTTGATGATATGGAGAAATAATTGTCTGTTTTTCGTAGTTTCTAAATAAATTAGGTACATGTGCTATGAAAATAAAGATATAAAGGAGATATTTAACTTTATATAAAATATAAACGAACAAATTGGTTTAACACAACGTCAGAATTACCATAAATAATATATAAAATAACTTAATGCTTTTTCCCTTTAAAATAAATTATTCATATTTTATATTTAATTACCCATCAGATATTTAAAAAAAAAAAAAAAACTCCATTAAGTTCAACTATATTCAACGCATTCATAGGTTTCACTTAAGTCAATGCTTTCCTCGAAAAGGTTTAGCACTAATTCCAGAATATGGTTTAGTTAAATTGTGAATCATGACTAATAAAATAACATATTCTGAATTTTATACACACACATACTAAATAAAGCTGGTTGGAAGTATTTCAAAAGAACCGCCAGATTTTTAAACACCTCGTAATTTAAAACACACACACACACACACACACAAACACACACACACACACACACACACACACACACACACACACACACACGTACACACGCACACACACATTTTTTAAAATAAAAAAATATTTAACAAAAACCAGGCTCGATGCACACACAGTTTGGTTTTCTCCGTTAGCTTGGTATTTAGCCAAGTTTATGTAAGTTTGGCCATTGTGGCAGCTGCCTTGCCAATTGTAATGTTTATTTCGTCCTCGATTGACAGTGTATTGGAGACATTGGACCCCAAGTAGGTGAAGCTGTCCAGAAGGTCCTGGTTTTCATTGTTAATATTGGTGGTAAGTGGAGAATGTTTGTCTTTTTCAAGCTGATTTGCAGACCAAATTCTTTGCAGGCATTGGAGGAGCTTGTCACGAGTTATTTCAAACCAGTTCCTGTGTGTGCTTTTAGTGCCGCATCATCCACAAATAGTAGCTCACGAATTAGGACATCTGTCGTTTTGGTCTTTGCTCGGAGGCGGGCAGTGTTGAAAAGTCCTCCATCAGCTCCGGTGTGTAACCAGATTCCATCACTGATATCCTTGAATGCGTATCAATGAAGTACAGAGAAGAATAATGCGAACAGTGCTTGTGCGAGTACACAACCTTTTTTAACTCCGCTGCTGACTGGAAAGTCTTCTGACGTAGCTACATCAATTTGCACCGTGCCCTGCATATTTTCACGGAACTGTTTGATGATAGAGAGTAGGTGTAAGGGACGTCAATTTTCCAGGATTCGGAATAGTCTGTTCCGACTGATAAACCACAGGCTTTCGCAAGACTCAAAAAGCCAATGTAAAGGGGCATCTGCTGCTCTCTGAATTTTCATGGAGCTGCCGTATGAAGAACACCATGTCTATGGTAGACCGACCAGTCCGGAAACCGCATTGAGATTCTGGATAAACTCGAGAGGCTAAACTCTGTAATCATGTTAATGTGACACGGGAAAAGGCCTTTCCTACATTACTAAGGAGTGAGATGCCTCGATAGGTATTGCAGTCACTTCTATCGCTCTTGTTCTTATATAGTGTAACCATACTAGCATCCTTTATGTCTTGGGGTACGTGGCCCTGTCCCCAACAGAGGGACAGGCGCTAGTGCAAAGGTTGTAGTAAATCTGTCGTGTCACTCTTTAGAACTTCTGGTGGTACGCCATCATTCACAGGGACTTTTCAACAAGCCGAGAAGTCAATTTATTTGCTCAGCTCTTCTTGTGAGGGCTCGAAATCAAGTTCTTCCAAGAGTGGCAAGATGGGGATTTCATCTAGAGCGGTTCTGGAGAAAAAGGCAACTGATGATACATTTACAGATAATGCCCATCGTTTTAGGTGCGCTGCCTGGTCTGGGATATTTTATTCGATTTTGGATTTAAGGGGAGCAACCTTAAACCAGTTGCTTTTTAAAGTATTTTCTTACATGGCATTGCCCATGTCCGCAGCTGACTGTATGCTGGAGAAGAGGTTAAGCCTGTAGATTTTAGCATATTGACGTGCGACTTTTGGACATGTGACTTGGCTGTTTTTAAGGCTTAAAACCTGTGATTGAGGATACAAAATAGAATGTTCTGAATGAGGTTTAATGTAAAAAAAATTATCTGACCCAATTAACAACTCAAATCTTTATAGTTAATTTAGATTAAATATGTATAATTTGAACATTAAAACTGGATTACCTCAAAACCACAAAAATGTAAGAAAGCCGTTTCTTACTTTGAGCTCCGCATTTGTAAATAGTTGGGTTTTTTATTACACGTTTTTGATTATATGGTGGTAATAATGTATGGACCAATGGGCTCATAAACTGACAAGTCATAATACATCTGTAAAAAGTGCTGAATTGATAGTACTTGAAACCTTTTATGTGAATTCTTAAAAACTATATATTTAATTGTAAATACGATTAACTGTTGATACTTAAATCTTTTCTTTCACCTTGTCACAAACTTTGCTTATAACGTTTTATGCAAAATAAATAGTTATTTGTTATTTACATGTGTAAATAGTTAAATGTTTTTTTTACGTGTTTTTAATGTTGTAGTAATAAATGAAGAAATGGGCAAATAAACTGACAAGTCATAATCTTCATGGAAACTTAAACGGCTTGAAATCACAGATGTACTTGATATAGATCACATTACAGTCGCATATTTTATTTTTAACGCACTGTGCTGTATTATTGGTGCAATCATAATTGGTACGCACTATTCAAAGCTACAAGTTAACAATATTTGTGAATACTTTTAACATCAAACTCTTTTGCTGTAATATCACTTTATGCAGTGTGTAATTTACTCTACAATTATCACAATTAGGTCATTATTATTCATGCAAACTTATACATCATGCTGCCAAAGACCAAGCGTTTTCTCGTTACATATATATTCCTATATATAATCCAAATATAATCTGCTCTGTATGTCCATTGTCCATTCGCAACGCTAGATTTTACAAAGCGCACCGCTTACAAGCTTTTAAAAAATAATTACTGCACCCAAAATAACTCTTTTTGATTTCATTTTTTTGTCTTTGTATCTCTTTGTATTTACTATACGGTTTTCATGCAAAAGGTACAAATTATATATATATATATATATGAAGCTCAGCGGAAATAAAACACGGAAGTGGCGTCATTATGACAATTAGATGCATTGCACGTAAAAAAATGTCTTGTTGATAATTATATCATATCCTGCAGCTTAAATCAATTCTCTCCGTATGTTTTGTTACAGAAATGCAATGCTGCTCCAAGCCGGGGATATCACGTTTCAGACAGAAGGGAGGTAATCACAGAAATTGGCTCAAAACAACATTTCGTTCAACACAACACTCGGCTCAATATAACACTTGGCTCAATACAACACTTGGCTCAATACAACACTAGGCTCAATACTTCCCTTGGCTCAATACAACACTTGGCTCAATACAACACTTGGCTCAATACAACACTTGGTTCAATACTTCCCTTGGCTCAATACAACACTTGGCTCAATACTTCCCTTGGCGCAATACAACACTTGACTCAATACAACACTTGGCTAAATACTTCACTTGGCGCAATACAACACTTGGCTCAATACAAAACTTGGCTCAATACTTCCCTTGGCGCAAACCAACTCTTGGCTCAATTTTTCCCTTTGGCGCAATACAACACTTGGCTCAATACAACACTTGGCTCAATACAACACTTGGCTCAATACAAAACTTGGCTCAATCCAACACTTGGCTCAATACTTCCCTTGGCGCAATACTTACCTTGGCTCAATACAACACTTGGCTCATTACTTCACTTGGCTCAATACAACACTTGGCTCAATGAAACACTTGGCCCAATACTTCACCAGGCGTAATACAACAACAATTTGAGCAGCGACATCTAGAGCCTCGAGTGCAGACCAAAACGTGCGGAGCTTATTTCTTTTAAACACTTCGGTCGTCGTCATGTTGGCAACAGTGAATGGCTTACAGCTGTTTGAATAACACTTCACTATGAAATATACGCGAAATGGTTTCACATAATGAATGAGTTTGAATCGATCACTGCTTCTACACATAAACTTAATCCTAACCTGAAAACTAAGTTGATTTTAATATCAAAGCTAAGCCTAAACGTCGCTCTAAGACTAAGCTTATACGCCATTCTAACACTAAGCCTTTACGTCATTCTAAGATTAGGCCTAAACGTCACTCTAACACTAAGCCAAAACGTCAACCTCACCCTTACGCGAAACATTTCGAATAACAGCTGATGGGAACATACCTCATTAATAAACATAATTAACCCAAATCCTAGCTTAAACCTAAACCTAACCATAATGTAGCCCTGACAATAACATTAACTTACGGTCTAATAGAGAAAATTATGTTTTCGCCCTAAGCGATGAAAGGTAAATGTTATCAAAAAATATTAAGCCTTATTACTATAATCTCTGTCTACGTCATTCATTTCTTGATAAATTCGTCGTTCATTTATCTGGCTTTCGTTACATACAAATTATTTAAGATTCTTTGAAATTACGGATGCTACTTCTGTACAGAAGATTATTACGTCCCACTCTTATCTAGGGCTCCATTCTTGGCTTGATTTTATTTAGAGTTTTGAATACTGATAGTTTTTTTTTCCTGGTTTGTAAAAGGCAAACCATTCTGTGCCCAAATGTCACTCGTAAAGACACAGTTTCCTCAGTGACTCTGCTACCAAACCTCAGTGACTCCACTACCAACCCTCTGTGACTCCACTACAAACCCTCAGTGACTCCACTACAAACCCTCAGTGACTCCACTAAAAACCCTCAGTGACTCCACTACAAACCCTCAGTGACTCCACTACAAAACCTCAGTGACTCCACTACAAACCCTCAATGACTCCACTACAAACCCTCAGTAACTCCACTACAAACCCTCAGTGACTCCACTACAAACTCTCAGTGACTCCACTACAAACCCTCAGTGACTCCACTACAAACCCTCAGTGACTCCACTACAAACCCTCAGTGACTCCACTACAAACCTCAGTGACTCCACTACAAACCCTCAGTGACTCCACTACAAACCCTCAGTGACTCCACTACCAACCCTCAGTGACTCCACTACTAACTCTCAGTGACTCCATAGCCTGTGGTCCAGCAACATGACCACACCATGTCGGCCGCAAGAATGATTAAACCGATCACAGAGACCGGAGCCACATTTAATTATCGTCTCGTTCACTGGCATTCCAGCTGCCTTCACTTTTATTATCATTGAGATTTCTTATCTGCGCTACAAGAAATTACACGAGTCGCATCCTTGGGAAAAAAACACAACAAGACCTCGTTATCCCCTCGAGTTCTACACAAGTTTTCATACAAGACGAATCAATACATCCAACATGAATGTACGTCTTATGGTCTGAGCAGAATGGATCTAATTTAAGATACTTGAAAGAGGAACATAATGCCTTGTTGCCGTGTCTCAAGACGAGACATGGTCATCAGTTACATTTAATGCGCTCAGGATATTTTCTCTTTCTGGGGGCTGAAAATGTTCGTTAGCCTCAACTCATTAGCTTTGGGCATCAAAGGGCCAGGAACTAGCATTTCGCCCGTAGGCTGATCAACGCATTGAAATAATAGCGTTTCTGTGTTCAAACACATCTAGATTTCATGTGGAAGAAAATTCCATGAGGGGATATGTTAGAGTTTCAATTACTGAGCGAGCAGTGGCGTAGTAAGGAGGAAGTGGAGAGTTTGTTTGTTATTTTATACGAAAGCGCAGATTTCAGCCAAGTGCAAAGTTTTATTGGGAAAAGGATGACGAATTTCTGCCCGCCTCGATAGCACTTACTAAACACGCGTTCCAAGTAGCCATGGCCACCAACAACACTAGAATAACATGAATAATTCGTCTACTGCGCCCAATTTTAAAACAAAATAAAATTAAAATAAAATAAATTTTAATTATAAAAAGAGAGAAAGGTCTCAATTTAGTTAAGAGAAATTTAGAACTCAACAGAAGCATATATATTGACAGTGGGACGTGGTGGTCAAGAGGTAGCGCTCTCGACTGTCATACCGATGGTCACGGGTTCGAATCCACACGAAGGTGAGGATTTGTTCTCGCGGCCTGAGGAGTCCCCGAGTCACCCAGCCCCGAATGGGTACCTAACTAGACAATAGTTAGGCGGCTGGGGTAATGCGTGGAACCCCTATAGCCGTGGCCTGTGACCGCTGCATCACTTGCCAACAGATCATCTCTCATGGTCTGTGGACGCAATTATCTTCTGCATAGAAGGAGCGTCTGTATATCTAAGATAAGACAGAAGCGAAGTTTTATTTCTTTAAATTAATTTTGTTTGTTTTGTTAATACAATAACTATTCTCATGGAAACCATCGTGTAATCTTTATAAAACAAGGATTTACTAGAACAACACTAAATGAAACAAATATATTATATATTTTTACAAAACAAATAAAACAGTCACTCAATTAATTAATGATAAATGTTTAAAACTATAAGCACACGCAACTTTACTCTTTAAGCCTTACACTATCTTTGGAACCATATTTCACAGCCCCACACTAGACTGGTACATATACGTACCTAATTGTTGAGCTACATCGTGCAACCAAACTATAGTACCAGTCAGCCACATCAAGCTATAGTACCAGTCAGCCCCATAAAGCTATAGTACCAGTCAGCCCCATCAAGCTATAGTGCCAGACAGTCATACCAAGCTATAATACCAGACTGCCCCACGAAGCTATATACCAGACTACCACACCAAGCTATTGTACAAGGCTGTTCCACCAAACTATAATACCTGACTGTTATACCAAGCCATATTACCAGACAATCAAACCAAGCTATGATACCAGGCAGACACACAAAGCTATAATACCAGACAGACACACAAAGCTATAATACCAGACAGCCATACCAAGCTATACCACAAGGCTCTACCACCAAACTATAGTACCAGGCAACACACCAAGTTATAGTACCAGGCAGCCACACCAAGCTATGGTACCAGGCAGCCACACCAAGCTATAATACAAGGCAGCCACACCAAGATAAATTACAAGATAGCCACTCCAAGCTATAGTACCAGGCAGCCCCACCAAGCTATAATTCCACACAGCCACACCAAGCCATAGTACCAGACAGCAACCCCAAGCTATAGTACCAGGCAGTCATACAAAACTATGACACCCGGCAGCCCCACCAAGCTATAATTCCACACAGCCACACCAAGCCATGGTACCAGACAGCACCACGAAGCTATAGTACCCGGCACCCACACAAGCCATAGTACCAGGCAGCCACACCAAGCCATAGTACCAGACAGCAACCCCAAGCTATAGTACCAGTACCAGGCAGTCATACAAAACTATGATACCCGGAAGCCCCACCAAGCTATAATTCCACACAGCCACACTAAGCCATAGTACCAGACAGCAACACGAAGCTATAGTACCTGGGAGCCACACAAACCTTAGTACCAGGCAGCCACACCAAGCTATAGTACCAGGCAGCCACACCAAGCTATAGTACCAGGCAGCCACACCAAGCTATATTACCATGCAGCCACACCAAGCTATAGTACCAGGCAGCCACACCAAGCTATAATACCAGGCAGCCACATTAAGCTACAGTACCAGGCAGCCACATTAAGCTACAGTACCAGGCAGCCACACCAAGTTATAATACCAGGTAGCCACACCAAGCTATACTACTGTCAGCCATACCAAGCTATAGTACCAGGCTGCCCCATTGTACCGAGACAGCAACGCAACGCCGTCTCGACTTGACTTCGCCTCCAGCGAGGGACAGAATGTGAGCCATTGTCTACTCTGTGGCGTGGTGATCAGCTGCAACCCCAAACGGCTTGCGGCCAAACACAAGACCCAAGAAGCGTGGGCCTTTCCCACACACGTCAAGACATCCACACTTGATCGATACGACTATCAAACAAAGTCCCTTAACTCAATCTACATTTAAAGTGTACATTGAGCTGTATAAATTTGTGACTATGATTGTGCTCAATGAAATAAACAAGCATTGTAGATATTTGGAAAGTATTTTTTTAAACACATAAATATTTTTTTTTTAAAATAGCTCAAATTTATCAGGCAGACGTCATGAAAATTTCCGCAAAAAAATATTATCTCCGATTGTTTCACTAAAGGAAAGTTTCACCAAATGTTGAAACAAACGATAGTCAATCTCACACAATGTAAGTCTCACCAATTGTAAAAGTAAAAAAATAAAATTGAGTCTCACTGAATTAAGTTTCACCAAACGTAATTGACAAAAGAAATGCAAGAAATTTCACCAAATGAAAATCTACACGAATATAATTAAATGTTAGTCTCACCAACAACCAGCCTCACCAAATCCAAGTGATAAAAATTTAAAGAGTTTGTCTTAGTATTATTCTATGTTTTACATGACAAAACATTGGCGTTGCACTCGAAGGATTTGTTAACAATGACTCTTTAATTTTTAATTCGGAGCACTTATTTGTATTAACTAAACCAAATATAACATTTCACAGGAAAAGAAAAGAAAATGAGAACCCCCACCCCAGGCCCACCCCAATCAATTAGACAGTTTTCAATGTATGCGTCAACTTAAATGTTCAGATCAGCTGGGAACTTACCCATCCTTGCATTCCGTGACGCTTAACCCCAGAGTGTCAAACACAAGGCCCGCGGTCCACATTCGGTCCATTAATGAGATTTGTTTGGGCCTGCCAGTAAGCATACAAAAGTAGATAATTAAAATATTTAATGCTGATAACCTTTAAATGTTATTGTTTATTTATATACGTTAAGGTTGTTCTATACGTAACGCATCTGAATGACATACGTAGACTATGTGACCATTATGTAATCGTATATTTTAAGTACTTTTAAAATGAGAAAATTACCGTTTAAATTTAATGCTTTCATAAATACATGTGTTACTATTTTCATATGAAGCGCTATGAGCACAGCTGTTAGCTGGGGTATGTGTTGGATTGGAGAGGACAGAGGGGGGGTGAGTCCTTTGTCAAACATTTAAAGTGAGAAGATGACACATACTTTCATCCGAGTATGAGCCCAAAGCAACAATATAATCAATCATCGAAATGAGCCGGTATGGACAAATAAAACAAGTTGATTGGTTTTTTAAGTTTTCCCTAATTGTGGAATATTAGATCACAGCCTTGCTACCACCACAGAGGTGGTTTTGTTGTCACACCCCCCCCGCCCCCACACAAAAAATCAAAATCGGTTACATCAGTCGGTGTCGCTCCATTGACAAACGTTCGTTTCTCTGGGGACACCTACCATTATAGGGATGACTTCCCATGGGTCATACAGAACGCATTGCTTTGTTCCGTGTGTTTTTGTATTCCAGATTTTTTTTTTTGTTTATTTTGTGTGTGTCCGTAAAAACTGCACATATTTGAAAAACGGTATGTAGTTAGCCAACTTGTCTAGTAAATTATAATTATTTACCTACCTACATTAAAATTTTTAAACACTATTTTAAACTGTATCATATTTAATTTTTCCAAGTGGTTCTAAAATTTGTTTGAATGATGCACGCTGACTATCGTTGGACTTGATCTTTCCCAGTATCGCTTGAAAATATAATGACATTGAAGAGTAAATAAATATAATCAATTTTACTTGAAACCCTCTTACCAAACTAATCCAACTAAAACCTATACTGACGACTGGCCACTTCGTCCATCCACATATCTATCCCTCCCACCCGTAATCCTCACGTGACATTACTCCCCCTTCACCCCCGCCCATCTCCTTTGGATTTCCCTCCCGCGAGTCCTGCCTGTAGTGCCTTGCTCCGCGTAACCCCACTCCCACGCCGCGGAAACATCACGCATGGCGACTGCACAGTTGTATTAGTCATGGATGAGTAAAAAGGTGGGGGCGAGGGAAGGGTAGATAACAAAAAAAAAAAACATAAAAAAAACAACAGCACTTTAATAAAAAGGGAGACTACTCACAATTACGTGACAATTCTTTGAACGCTGAACAAAGTAAATCCGAGGGATCGGAGTTCAGATATTCCACTGGGACCGAGGACTAGAAAATGAGACAATAATTTTTTTAAAAATCCCCACGAGTCATTTGAAGAATGAAAAGGAATAAAAATAGGTAGTCAAATGCGTAGGTTCGATCCAGCAGGTACCCACAAGAATAGTTCTTTTTGCTCCCTCGCATTTTTTAGTCGAATGAATTTGCTATGACTTGTCCTGAACTCCTCACACGCACAATAAATCATCAGTATTAAATGTTTTTTTCTTGGGAGCACCGAGGATGGGCAAAACGAAACCACTTAAGCAAATTGAGAATATGAGATGTGTAGCTTCTATTATTGGTATGGGGAAAGTTGGTTCGTTTGTGTAATGGTGAAGTTAAAGAGGTTGTAACGTGCTCGGCTCGACCTTTGATGGTGCCCGCAAGTAGGACCGATGGTGCCCGCAAGTAGGGCCGATGGTGCCCACAAGTATAACCGATGGTGCCCGCAAGTAAAACCGATGATTTTCGCAAGTAGGGCTGCTGGTACCGCAAATAGGGCGAATGATGTCCGCAAGTAGCGCTGATTGTGCCCGGAAATAGAGCTGATGATGCCCGCGAGTAATGCCGATGATGCCCTCATGTAGGCTGTTCGCGGTGCCCGCAATGAAGTAGCCTTTTACCCATATGAAGTATATTGGTGTCGCCAAAATTCTCCATGCAGCCCGCAATAAAATTTCGTCGTTCCGGCGATTAAATCCTTAAAGTGCCCTCCAATGAAGTCAAAAAGTGCCCACAATGACGTTCCATGGTGCTTTTTACAAGTTTTATAAGGGATCATTTCATAAAATTTCACGATGCGCCCCTTCCCCCCTTCTTTGGCGACCCATGGTGCCACATATAAAAAATGTATTATGCGTCTAAATCTAATTGAAGTTTTATGTAGCCAACATTGTGTTTTCGCAAAGCCGAGGTATAAATCACTTTTTGATCGTTGACAAGCAATCTGTTTTAAGAAAAACCACACAACAAGTATTTGTGCCCCTACAAGTTTAATGAAGATCTTTTGTTCCCCCGGGAAACTCGACGAAAATAGAGATCTTTATATTAGAATACCTGTGATTATTTACCTCGTGACAAGAACAGACGCCCGCCATGTATAATTTACGAGATATGAAAACCAAACGCGTGTCATAAAAACAACACGATTATAATTTAATTTGGTTCGTTACTTTTAAAGTTCCAATTTTTGCACTTTTGGCACGAGATGGTGGCGCCTGAGAAGGACAACGGTTGAAAGGAAATATTCGCAATTCTGTTCGTTTTTCTTGCGGGGAAGACAACAACTTTCTGGCCTACTAATATGCAAGTACACGTCGCGAATGGAAGTGATTTAGAGAGGAGTCATACGTTTTATTGTTAAAAGCTGCCCACTTTGACAGCAGGTGGCTGCCTGGTTTTAAAATCCAGCATTATTCTAATTAGCACAAGTCCTTGGTTCACTCGTGACTGGAAATGAAAATAAAAAGGGTTGGGGGGGGGGTCCACCATGGGGGAACATGTTATTTTCTTAGCTTTAATCTGCTTGTTGATAACGATGGTCCATTAAGTAGGATAATGTGCAAAACATAAATAGAGAAAATATTTTTAAAAAAAAACAGAAACAGAAAAAAAGAATTTTGTAAAGGTCTAGAATCTAGATCTAATAGATCGTTGTTTTTAATTTGAAATCATCATGTGTCCCTGAGGTCGAACTCCAATCGTAGCCAAAACCAAAAAAAGTAGAACCTTGGGAAAAGCCGGACATTGGGATAAGCTGGACCTTGTGAAAAGTTACACCTTGGGGAAAAGCTGCATTTCGGGAAAAGTTAAAACTTGGGAAAAGCCGCTTTTTGGGGTAAAAGTTGCACCTTGGGGAAAGCGGGAACTTGGGAATAGCTACACCCTGGGAAAAGCTGCTTTTTGGCAAAAGCTGCACCCTGGGAAAAACTGCACATTGGGAAAATCTGCACCTTGGGAAAAGATGGAACTTAGGAAAAGTTATACCTTTGGAAATCTGCATCTTTGGAAAAACATGAAATAGTTTATAACTCCTTTATAATATAACAATGGATAAACTTTTCGAATAATGCATTCCTAACAGTATTTCACGTTTAAACTTGTTTTTCCCACTTTTATATATCAAAGTTGTTCTTCTGAAAAATTCCAGCTCTCCCCATCTTTCTCTTTCTCTTCGAAGAAACCAATTTTTTTCAGGAACCTAAACGAAGACGGTAATGATGTGGTGAATAAATAAAACAAGATTAAATATCTACCTGTAATGACTATTTCAACAGCGTCATGAATATTGGTTTATACTAAATTAACATTTGACCCAAAAAAAATATATTATTCTATTAAATTATAAAAAATTATGTTTAATCCAGTTTAACCCTCCCGGATCCACACGAGTATAAATTGATGATAATAATTATATAATAATTTATTTAGTAACTTTTATTCATTTATGATATACTTATTATCATCAATTTATTTAGTAACCCTTATTCAATAAATAATTCAACGCGATTTGAAGCGAAATTGTCAATAGTACAACTCCTAATTGAAAACCCTGGTGAATCTCGACACGAATAATACAGAACCAGGAGTGTGACGTGTGTTTATACTAGGGGTGTAGCGGATTCAAATTTTTTTAATCTGACCGGAGCCGGATTTTGCCTGATTTATGAAGTCGGAGCAAGATTTGTAAAGATGACCGAATTCTGGTTTGCCGGAGCCGTTATATATATATATTTTTTTTTAGGGCCCTATCAGCTAGCCGGATTTTGCCGGATTTATGAACTGAATGCTGGATTTACCGGAGCCGGAATCCGGTACACCCTGCAGTGGGGTTAGACAGCTGAAATATAGCTCATGTTTTTTGTAACAAAAGTCCTTTTATAATCAAATGGTTTCTATATAGGGGAATTTTAAATTTAAAAAAAAAACAACAACAATTGAGGGTAAATAATTTTTTTCAAGTGATTGGTCGATGTCAATAAATTAATTAACAAGATAAAATTACTGCAAAGGCACACAATTATTGGGGGCTCCGAAAATCCAACGTTTGAAAAACAACGTCTGTTTTAAGTAAATAAACACAGGTGAGTGGAAATATCAGGTTTGCTTCAAAGTTTACAAGCATGTAGGCAAACCCAAAAGTAGCCGTATATAAACACGTCTTTTACAAAGTCTATGATATGTTTTTCCTCATCTCTACGATTGATTTAATAACTTCAAGTTTTGATTTTAAAAAAACGTTTTGACCTGTTTTACCATATCACGAGCTAAAGATCTGATTTGTCCGTTGCCAGGCACGTCAACTACTTAACACATCAGGTCAGTGCTGGAATCAGGGTAAGTAATTGCTGAGACCAACTTAACTGCTGCAAACTTCAAAGAGATTTCAATCTGCAGTAGACTAAAAATTCCGCCCCTGATATAAAATAAATGAATCTCGAAGCGGATATCCCCCCCCCCATTTGTCGCCTCCCCAGTTTCCTTCTTCCTACGCCATCACCAATGCTTAATTCAGGACAAATACATTGATTAAATATTGATTGCTTGAGCTTTGCTTGATTGATTTCTTGATTCCTGGAGAAACATAAAATATGTCTATTTGAACGGTGCCACACATCTATTTGAACGGTGCCATACATCTATTTGAACGGTGCCATACATCTATTCCATGGGTGCCATACATCTATTCCATGGATGCCACAAATCTATTCCATGGGTGCCACACATCTATTTCAGGGATGCCACACATCTATTCCATGGGTGCCATACATTTATTCCATGGGTGCCATACATCTATTCCATGGGTGCCACACATCTATTCCATGGGTGCCACACATCTATTCCATGGGTGCCACACATCTATTCCATGGGTGCCACACATCTATTCCATGGGTGCTACACATCTATTCCAGGGGTGTCGAACATCTATTCCATGGGTGCCAAATACCTATTCAAGGGGTGCCATAATCTATTGTGTGGAGGATGATGTGGCACAAGACATTCAACCCATTTACCTGTGTGGATAATGATGTGGCACAAGATATTCAACCCATTTACCTGTGTGGATGATGATGTGGCACAAGACATTCAACCCATTTACCTGTGTGGATAATGATGTGGCACAAGATATTCAACCCATTTACCTGTGTGGATGATGATGTGGCACAAGATATTCAACCCATTTTATCTGTTTGGATAATGATGTGGCACAAGATATTCAACATTTTACCTGTGTTGATAAGGATGTGACACAAGACATTCAACCCATTTACCTGTGTGGATGATGATAATATGGCACAATATATTCAACATTTTACCTGTGTGGATAATAATGTTGCACAAGACATTCAACCCATTTACCTATGTGGATAATGATGTGGCACAAGACATTCAATCCAATTAACTGTGTGGATAATGATGTGACACAAGACATTCAACCCATTAACCTGTGTGGATAATGATGTGGCACAAGATATTCAACATTTTACCTGGGTGGATAATGATGTGACACAAGACATTCAACCATTTACCTGTGTGGATAATGATGTGGCACAAGATATTCAACATTTTACCTGTGTGGATAATGATGTGACACAAGACATTCAACCCATTTTCCTGTGTGGATGATGATGTGGCACACGACATTCAACATTTTACCTGTGTGGATAATGATGTGGCACACGACATTCAACCCATTTACCTGTGTGGATGATGATGTGGCACACGTCATTAACTCTTAAGGATTTCATATGCAATAAATTAATTCTTCACTACGCCTTTATGGAACATTTTCAGCACATAGCGCAACAGAAAGCTATCACTTTCTTAACAATCACAAACTAACACAAATTTGATTGTGTCCTTAGAAGCATAACATGAAATTAATTATTTTTATAAAATATTTATTAATTATGCAAAATAAAACAGAAGATAGCTCGAAGAAAATATATATAAAGAAGAAGCCCTTTGTTTCGCTTCATCATACGGTAAAATAAAACAATTTTTTGAAAATTAAATTAGAAAATGTTAAAATCCTTCATCTGCGGTAATGCTTCCATGGGACCGACGTCTCGGACAATAAAATAGACTTTCTAAACTTGTAGGCAATGTTGAGCAGTGCTTTTTAAAAACTTTAACTCAATTCAATATAAAAATGAATCGAGACGTCAAACCTCCATCAATCAAAAGAGTTTTCTTGAGGAATCGTTGATGTTGACGCTTAAATGATTATTGTAGAGGATCAAGTATTTTAGTTGTCTGCCGCGATCTAAACCATAGAGACTCGTAAGCTTTGCCGTGGTGGCGCCAAAGTGATACTATGTTGATAGCGAGTCACAGTAGGAAATTCCACACCTCCCTCGGGAGGCACACTTTAGTGGGAGGCGTTTTCGACCTAGGGTCCTGGACGCCCAGGCGGCCGCTTGTAGCAGCGACCGTTCCGGTGGGGGGGGGGGGCTTCTCAGTCTTTACGTCCCTTAGGGGGCCAGAGGGCTGAGGGGGTTTTCCGGGAATCCCCTTGAAGAGCGCAGGCTCGGGACTGCTGATTTTCTTCCACATGTAGGATTTTCAGTTGTTTGCCGTCTTGTCTGTATATTGTCCTGTCTGTCTGTCTCTAGTCATGTCTGTCTGTTTTCACGTCCACGACTATCTTTATTCCAGTCTTTTATTTATCATATCTGTCTTTTGTTCATCCTGTATGATATCCTTTCTATCCTTCGCTCTGTCTGTCATTAAACCTGTCTAACTTTCACCCTGTCTGCTAGTCCATATTCACTTCAACTTTCACCGCGGGTACACATTTTTCTGACTATTAACACATGTATAACGACGATAACACACAAAGCTATCGGTATCTCCGAACTAAATATCCCATGGCAGTAATTATCTTAAAATATTTTTATTTTTAAACAAATACGTGACACCCAGGGGCAGCTCACTCACTGACCCAGGTCAGAAAGTACAAGCTGCCAGCCATAAATATACTCTGAAAGATACTATGAGAGTCGATAAAGAGTTGTTTGTTTTATAAAAAAAAAATTAAAACAACATTTTGCTACCACCCACAAAGAACAGAGAAGGAATGTTGTGGAACAAATTGGCAACAATTTAGTTTTAGTTTTTTATACATTGTGAAATAAGAGGGTGAACAAGCACCTTGTGCTAAAAATAAAATATTCTTTATTAGACAGAGAGATAAACAATACACAAATGTGTTTTTTCTGGTAACTCGAATGTTGATAATAATAATAATAACTATATTGATAAAAAAATTCCAATCACAGAATGTCGAACATTATTTTCTAATTGAAGAGAAACTTTAATTGTAGCCGGACCCAGACCAAACTTCAAAGTTGTTACTTTTAACGATCTGTAACGAATCCCGCAGACGACCTAGCCGCGCCAAAATTTTCAAAGAACTTTTCTGAACAGGAGATGTTAAAGAGGTGTTCTTTGAGAACTGGAAACAACTTGTAAGACATTTAGGGCTTTTACAATCTGTATAGAAGGAGCGTCTGCAACAGATAAGATAAGGGCTTTTACAATCTGTATAGAAGGAGCGTCTGTAGCAGATAAGATAAGGACTTTTACAATCTGTATAGAAAGGGCGTCTGTAACAGATAAGAAAAGGGCTTTTACAATCTGTATAGAAGGAGCGTCTGTAACAGATAAGATAAGGGCTTTTACAATCTATATAGAAGGAGCGTCTGTAACATATAAGATAAAGGCTTTGACAATCTATATAGAAGGAGCGTCTGTAACATAAAATAAGGGCTTTGACAATCTGTTTAGAAGGAGCGTCTGTAACAGATAAGATAAGTTATTTGAAAAAAAAACTGTAATAAATTTCTGGATTGTCGTTTTTTTTTCCGGCATACTTTAAAATTTTCCATGCTCAAACCTAAGAACCGCTTAAGCAGTAGTTAAAATCAAAATAATGAGATTGAACAACTCATGCTGCTGAACACAACAAAAATCAGCTATGTTCTCCTGCCCCC
>MUZC01004503.1:291951-308910 GCA_002072015.1 Radix auricularia | reverse complement strand
CGTGTGTGTGTGTGTGCGTGTGCGTGCGTGCGCGTGTGCGTGTGCGTGTGTGTGTGTGTGTGTGTGTATGTGTGTATGTATGTATGTATGTATGTGTATATAGCATCCGTCCGACTGCATTGACTCCATCTCCTCTTCCCTCCACCTCTCTTCTTGGCTCTTCTCTCTTCACTCCTAGTTGTTAGGGAGGCATTTGGGCCTCACGCACTTTGTCTGCCGGAGGATGAGCTCCTCAGCAATGGGTCCTAACAAATAAAAACATGATCAAATGATTTGTTGGACATTACATATCAACTTGACAAATCTTTGAATCTACAAACACACACACACACACATACGCATGCACACACGCACGCACGCACACACACACACACACACACACACACACACGCACTCAACAACACACACAAACACACACGATCTTCGAAATGAATTAGAAAAATCATAATAACTTTCTATGAAGCCGAAAAACATCCCACAATGATTTATCTTAAAAGTTTGAGTGCTACGAGTATATTTCAGGATATGATATAAATGGCAGAACATATGAGAGAATGTTAGTTAGTGAGAATATGATATGACCATATGACTTATGAGTAAATGGTTTAAATAAGGCTGTGAGATTGGTAGAAAACTATGACCAACAACCAACGCGGTGGCAAGTTGTTCTGTAGCCATGTATTACACCAGGGGTCTCAAAACTTTTCAGCCGAAGGGCCACATTAATTGTCAAACAGCAGATGTGGGGCCGACTTCTAACCCCCAACTACTTAGTTTTGATGTAAACTACAGGTAAAAGTAGTATCTTTTGTTTTGTAGATTCAAATGTCTCCAATGTCCGGATGAGAGGGCATCGCGTGCCGCAACTGGTCCGCGGGCCGTAGTTTGGAGACCCCTGTATTAGACCAAACGACGTCCTACAAATTGGATTAACAGCGGTCAAGCGGTATCTTCCTGCTCTTTAAAATTGGGCACAGATAACATATGTCCTATAAAGCAGCGCAGTCTTAAACATCCACTTTAAAGATTCACAAATAAGAGTTTGACAGATGACATCAGACAGTTCAGATATTTTTCTATTTCACAATAATTTTTTAAAATAGTTGACGCATGTTATAGAGAACATTTTTGATTGATTTTAGCGAAGGAAAATATCTTTGTTAAGAGTAATATGACATACAATCTCACTTTATTTTACTTTCTGACATTTGTGTATGCATTTACAATGAAATTTTGTTTAACCAATATATCTCTCAATCTGACTGCCTTTCTGTCAGTCTGCCAATCTGTTTGTCGAACTACCATCTTTTTGTCAATCTGTTTTCAATATGTCTAGTCTATTTCTCACTCTAGACGTGACGTGAATACGAGGCACACATAAATAAATCAGTAATATTAACAAGCCTTCATTAAAAAAAATTAAAAATGCCTAAGCACTACATATTTTCAAATTTTAGCTAATTTCAAATAAACTTACTTTGCGATAAGAATTTAAAGTTTTGAAATATGAGAATAAAAATTCACTCTTATAATTTGAAAAGAACTAGTTGGGCAATACTCATTCAAAATATAGGATATAGAAACTCTCAAGAAATATGAGTTAGGAAAGGAAGAATGAAAATGAAAAAAAAATTAATGAAAATGTTTGCACATTTAGGCCACGGGACAATTCGTTTAAGACAAAATGTACAGGGTCTGATTATTGTTTACAAAAGGGTTTTTTTAAAGAGAGAAATGGCTTGGCCTGTCTGGAAAAATGACACTTGGCAGGCCAGGACAAAACATGGGCTGTAGCATGACTGAGCAGGCCAGGTCCATACATGGGCTGTAGCATGACTGAGCAGGCCAGGTCCATACATGGGCTGTAGCATGACTGAGCAGGCCAGGTCCATACATGGGCTGTAGCATGACTGACCAGTACAGGACCATACATGGGCTGTAGCATGACTGAGCAGACAAGGACAATACATGGGCTGTAGCATGACTGAGCAGGCCAGGGTCATACATGGGCTGTAGCATGACTGAGCAGACAAGGACAATACATGGGCTGTAGCATGACTGAGCAGGCAAGGAAAATACATGGGCTGTAGCATGACTGAGCAGGCCAGGTCCATACATGGGCTGTAGCATGACTGACCAGTCAATGACAATACATAGGCTGTAGCATGACTGAGCTGGCAAGGACAATACATGGGCTGTAGCATGACTGAGCAGACAAGGACAATACATGGGCTGTAGCATGACTGAGCAGGCCAGGACAATACATTGGATGTAGCACGACTGAGCAGACAAGGACAATTATTGGGCTGTAGCATGACTGAGCAGGGAAGTGCCCAACT
The DNA here is from genome assembly GCA_002072015.1 of Radix auricularia. Lineage (NCBI taxonomy): Eukaryota > Metazoa > Mollusca > Gastropoda > Lymnaeidae > Radix > Radix auricularia. Next base: position 306,571 of record MUZC01004503.1, on the reverse strand, counting down.
TAGGCGGTAGTAACAAAGATGATGAGGATTAAGATTTGCGTCTGCATTGAGAAGTGAAGTGAGAGTAATAGATCGAGTACATGAAACATTACAATGAAAAAAAAGAACTATACAAAATGATAAAACAGGCTTAAAAAAATTAAATATTTTATTCAAACAATGGGTATCCAGTGCAAGCAAACGCAAGATTTGCGATATATTCATATTTTAACCTTAAACCAAACGATAAAAACATCTACAATTATCAAGGATATCCTGAGTTTCCAATAGACATCAACATAAGCGTTTAAACCTTAGATTTCAAATTATTTTAGCTTCGTTTTTATTTCAAATAAAAATGGATGAGGTTTCAGAGTTGTTTTCTTCACAATGAGAGAACATTGTGCAATGAATTAATTACAAAGCCAAAAAAAAATATTCAACTTGATTCGGTCTTGTGTTTCGTGTTGTCTCCTCTTCGTTTTTGTCGGTTGTCTTTGATTTCTGTCATTTTAAAAAATAAATAAATAAATAAAGCCTACGTTAAAATACTGTGGATTATTAATTACCACATTCAAATTAAAATTTATTTTAGAAATTTTAGCTAAACTTCTTACGTGTATAACTCTTTCAACTTTCGTCTCTTGTTATTTCTTGTGTTTCATTGCTCCTCAAACTAACCCCCACATTCCAGCCCAATATAAAAAAAATAGTTCTGGAAATGATTGTTTTTTTTTGGTTCGTTTAAGCGGGGAAAATTTTTATTGATTAATCGATAATTTCGATTAATAATATTTTTAACACATATAAAATTATAGATACCTTTAAGTTGCGAAATGTTGTTACGCGAAATCGGTTATGTCGCGGTAATTATCTGGCTCCCAAATTTTGTGACGTAACACAGGTTATTCGTTCCTCTGTATAAGAAATAGGGCAAGAAAACCTTTCTGTTTACGTAATAGCACGTCTAAATGAAAATGATAATAAGAGGAAAAAGTACGCAAGTAACAGAGAATCAAAAATATTAATGAGTGGGGAAAAAAGTACATATATTTTCTTAAATTTTAATCGAATTTCAATCGATCAATTTTAATTTTAATAGATAAAAAAAAAATTAAAGGTTTAATCTAGTAATTAATCTAGTAAAATAAAACCACTTCAATAGAGTCTCGAATATCAGTACTCTGACAAATTAAACTTAATTAAGACATGTAAAAATAATGTGACTCCTCTATCCTCTATCCGTCACAAATCGCTAGAACTTTCTTAGACCCATCTTCTTTAAGCCGCATGTCATGTGCTTTAACCATACCTTATAACAGAAATCATCAGGAAACCTTAAATAATTCCGTTAATTATTTAATTATTTAAGGTTTGAATTTAAAGCTGCTACTGGGTTTAAAAACATATGTTGAAATAGGCGTTAGAATTTATCTCTAGCAAAAATTGAAAAAAATATATAAACAGAAAACAATATTGAAAAAAAAATCATGTTAAGCCTGGTCCCTTTTGGAACTCAGGACGTGTTAGCGCATTTTCGTATTATGTATCAGTACTTATGTTAGATATCAGCATTATGTAGTTATCAGTAATTGTGTTTAGATTTTAGACATATTTTTATGAATTTTCTTGTGTAATGAATATACCTGAAAGTTTTTTAATTTAAAAGTTATTTCTTTACATTTAAAATTTTTTTATTTTCTCTTTAATCTAACTACAAGTGGTTTGTGGTCACTGAAATAGGACTCATAAATGAAACATTCTAAATTGTAATCAGCTAATCGCCCAAATACTCCGTCAATTGTTGTTTGATAGATCGTAGTTGCCAATCTTGGTGAAAGTAGTTGAATGTTGAAGCTTGTTTCGAAAAAGTTTTCAATTTCTGCCCCTGGGCCGCTAAAATCTTGATTGAAGTCACCACAAATGATGACGTAAAGCTCTCTAAACTTTTACACATATTCTAATGACGTCAACAAAAAAAAACTAATACTTTTGATATTACTAAGACTTCCGACAATGGCGGCCGTTGCCTGCGCCAGTGTTATCTCTCGATTCGCAATGTTTTTTGGTAGTTTTAACGGGGTTTTTTAACGGATCGAGTAACTGAGTGTTGATGCACAAATGGCAGGTCAGGACATACAAAAAACATATATACATCATGGGTCTAGGACTTATGGATGCTGAGATCTAGGGTGATGACAGACGGACGGACGGACGGACAAAACGGGTGCAATAGCGCATTCGACTTCTCGAAAATGCGCTAAAAATCAATACAGGTTTCTCTCGTACAAGTTAAGTGTACATTTAATTTTTTAAAATAAATTTTCGTCATTTAAATTTTTACAAACTGTAACATTGGTTTTACTTATGGATATTAATGTGTTTGCCGTTCGGATGTATCAGTGGCGGAGATGGGGTTGGTAGCACATTGAGACCAGGAACACTGCCATCACAATGATAAACGATGATATCAAAACCAATGGGTTCAGCGATGATTTTATCACAACTGTACAACGCCTACAAAACTCTCTCCTTTTGTGCAGAGGGTAAAATCCCAGATGGGGTGGTCCCATTAGCTTCGCGTTCATTTTTTAAATTCTAACTTTACTCTGCCAGTCTTGACATTTCTTATAAAACAATGAACCCCCCCTGAAGAATGAAAACAAAAATCTCTAATAAATTCCGAGAAAGCGTTATGGCACCTTGGTTACAGAGACGCGCAGAAAAAAACGTCTTTATTTGGCTTTGTTCTGTGTGTTACAATGTTACATGTTTGTACAGCCCTTCCGGTAAGCCACGGCCCATCAGCATAAGTCCTAACACAATAACAAGCCTCCATCGACCGAGCTCTTCTGGGACCGGAGCGGTGGGAAAGCTTCTCCTTTCTCCTGATTGTCTGCCGCTGGAGCAGGTATCTTTAACGAATTTGTCGGGATTGCTGAATTTATTTGTGGATTTCGCGCCTACGGCCCGCTGCCTGCTCGGTGGTGCTAATGTGGAATCCATGGCGGCCGGATAAAGCTCTAGTGATGACAAATTGCCTGGGACCCGCCATTTCTACGATTGCGTACCTCTTCATGAGGAGGATCTTGGTAGAAATTAATTGATATGGGGGAAGAGCTGATGATGTTTTGTAGCCGTGTGAGTGGAAGGAAAGTGGAGCGGGGGGGGGGTATTTCACTGTTATTGTCGGTAATCGAATGGGGGATTTAATAATTGCAGTTACATTTTCTAAAGTATTACGAGCATGAGGTATGAAGAATATGAGCTTATATTCAACCCCGCGATCAGGTGAAGTCTTATAGTCTTGCCACGTGAGAAACAAATATGTGCTCAGAATGGACATATTATGTAGAAAGCTTGCACCCAATTACTCCTCACTTGAATTAAAGTGATATCTAATGCAAAACCCGGTGATTCAGAACTCCCCATTGATGTGTTGCCCCTACAACATAAAAAAAATGCCGTATATGACCTTTTTTTTTCGCTCGTTTTTAAATCGACTGGGATCTGTTCTATTAGCCATTAAATTTAAATTGGGAATTTATTATCTAAAATAATGAACCACATATCATGCACTCTAAGAATTTCTGGGGGGAAAAAAGCTATCACAAATTAGTGAATGGCCTTTCATCCACTCTAACGCTTCAATTTAAATCATTTGTCGACAAGTTACAATTGATGACGTTAAGGTTTATTGTTTCTTTTCTTTTAAATTTTAATGGTGTGATTTGGATAAAATCTTCTTTGATCCGTATGGGTGCCTAGCCCCCCACACTTCAAATTACATAGGTTTCAATGGAAGACATTTTGTGGCAGCTTTATTGACCCAAGTCGTCATTGATGGGAACTCATTTATGTTGCTGTGATTTATGACACGTCCAGCACTTTGTGTTTTAATGTGTTCAAGTTCCTTGGCTTAAATGTATCCGTGTTTTACCAAAAATTAATCCATTTCTCAAATCAGTGATTTATAGCATACCACTTACAATTTAGCGCTCACCCAATCCATATGCAGTGTTTCTGAAGTCGAGTTAACTGAAGAGAAATCGTGAAATTCATTAACCTTAACATAAAGAAAGAACTGGAAGACGAGGCATTGATAAGAAGGGGTGGAAGTAAATGGGAGTGAATGGGTTAAGGAGGGGAAGGGGAGACAATCAGTGCTAGACCGGTAGTTAGCGCCCCTGTCTTTTTTGAAGCTGTCACAATTCTCAAAGGGACCATGTTCTTTCAGGTGCACTTTCTCATTAACTGCCCACTACATTTAAGATCCTTAATATATTTTAATTATTTCTCTAAGAATAAAGATCATATTTTAAGGAAGATGTTGTCTCGAGTAAGGCCTCAGCTCCAGTTGTGGACTTGTTTTGATGAAACGTAACAATGTAAAATTTTTTTGAAAACATCATCCAATAATTAACGGGGTTTATCAGACACGTATGTACAAACAGAAGGGGCTTCCTTGTTGGATCAAGGAATCTTTTTCAGCATATGTGAATGCAAAGCGTCATGTGTGGTTATTTGAATGCAGATATGCAGACATTTAAATTAGGGCTTTTATCTATTAATTTTAATTTAATCGTTAACTTTTGAAAATTACCGAATAATTAATCAATAATTTTCACTAAAGCTGAAAATTTCATAAAATGCCCATATCTTAATTATTTAATTTTAAAAAAAACTTTTTTAGAAGATGTATTTAAATATAAGTCAAGTAGTTCAATTTAATGTCAATGAATTTTAATTTTGTTATTGTTAATTAAGTAAAAACAATGTTTTTTATATCCTTTTCCTTAAAAAAAACTGCTTATTTTAAAGTTTACACTTAAAATTTTTTTTTTTTTATGGAGAAGTTTGTACTTACAGAAAAATACTATAATTATTAATAATAATTTACTATTTATTAATAAATCGAAAAAATTGTTTAAAATATTTTCTTTAATTTTATCGTTAAAAATAATTTTAATCGATAATTTTTTACCGATTAATCGAGAAATTAATTGTTAATTTCCGAAGCCCTAAATAAAATATTTACTTTTTATGTTATTTTGATACTAGCCAAGTCTGATGTCATGAGCTTCTCAATTTTACTAAACTTGACGTGCAGACATCATATATTAACTTCACTATGCATCTTTACTTAATAAATTTTGAGGACCGCTGGTCTATGATACCAAGGGAGCTAACCTCTTTAATTGAAATATGTAACGGAAACAGCTATTCGGATAAAAAATTTTCAAAGAATTCAAATTCTTTGCAAAAGTCAATGTTTTCAGTAACGGAAAGGAACTTAGAAATCTAAATGACATGATAAAATTCAATACATTACTTTGGTTTCAGTCATTTCTTTTTTAAAAAAAATAAATTTAGAGAGATATGAAATTAATTTCGAAATAGCTTTTTTGTTTTGTTCTTCTCAAATAGCAAGTTAACATAAAACTATTCCATTTGTTCCAACTGTAATTCCAACAATATTTGTTACCACAAAATTCGGGTCGCAAAACCCTAATCATTCACACAAAAATAGAACCATCGCACCGGGAGAACCTACATCGCAGTATGTGATCTCCAAAGTTAATACAACTCTCGACGGGAGATTCCATCACACATTTATGCCTTGATCTTCAACAATGCTTTTAAATTTGTCTCATTTATATATTTTTTTTCATGACTTATAGGGAAAGATAGCCCATCGATGAATTCATTTAGCAGGTAATTGAATTCCATGGCCTTAGATTTTGAATAGTCACGTCTTTTTCATAAGGAGTTTAAGTAAAATATTAAGTAAGGAAGGTAGCGTGAAAACCTAATCCAAACATACTGTGAGACCGCAATCAAGAATAGTGAAAAACTAATCCAAACAACCAGTAACGACCTAATCCACTCAACAAGTGACATCCAAATCAAGAAAACCAGTGACAGCCTAATTCAGATAAGTGACAACCTAATCCACACAACCAGTGACAACCTAATCCACACAACCACTGACAAACTAATCCACACAACCAGTGACAACTTAATCCACACAACCAGTGACAGCCAAATTCAGACAACCAGTGACAACCTTATCCTAACAACCAGTAACAACCCAATCCACTCAACCAGTAACAACCTAATCCACTCAAACAGTGACAACCTAATCCACTCAACCTGTAACAACCTAATCCACTCAACCAGTGACAAGCTAATTCACACAACCACTGACAACCTAATCCACACAACCAGTGACAACCTAATCAACACAACCAGTGACAACCTAATCCACACAAACAGTGAGAACATAATCCACACAACAGTGACAACCTAATCCACACAACCAGTGACAACCTAATCCACACAACCACTGACAACCTAATCCACACAACCACTGACAACCTAATCCACACAACCAGTAACAACCTAATCCACTCAACCAGAGACAACCTAATCCACACAACCAGTGGCAGCCTAATCCACACAATCACTGACAACGCAATCCAGACAAACAGTGGCAGCCTAATCCAGAGAAATAGTGAGACCACACTCCACACAATCAATGTATCATTTATCAATCATTGTAAATATATAGTGCAGCTCAGCTTTAATCAGCAAAACTTCCTCCACGAATTCTGTATCGCATGCATAAAGTGAGCTCATTGGTCTGTAGGTCTAATCAAATCACTGGACAATCATGGCTGCGTATTCCACACCCACGTGTCTATTTGAATGATTGAACTATAGGATGGCGCTGATGCATGTAACGGTTTGTCCGTCTTCACTTCCTATAAGCGCAGACGTTTCAAAGCACCACACACTTTTTTTGAGAAGTTGGGACTTCTTTCTTGTAATCCCTTTAAGTTTGGGGGGCTTAGAACATGAGATAATCTATAGGATTAGTGCAGTGAGGGCGGAAAGGGGGAGGATGAAGCCCTCAGAGAGACGCCGAGATAGGATACCTGAAAAAAGTTAAGTCGCGTGGTGAAATATTATTGGATCTAAATGTATGATCGGATGTTGTGTTAGTGGGCGAGGGGGCGGCGGATGACGTCATCGTGGACCAATTAGTGAGATATCATGTTGCCCGTATGTACACGGCGTTTGATCGGAGATGTTGACTTCAAGGTGATTGGATTTTTTATTTTATTTGATAGTTAAATTATTTATTTTTTTGAAGCCATTACAGGCTTTGGCCATTTTGTCGCGATACTTCCCTGTTGAGGTTTTTAGAATGCAGTATTTTGAGCTCATCACTTTTCAATCATTAGCGGTGTCTTAGATGTAACCCAGGACCATTGTTTGTGATCTGATAAAATTTATCAAGTAGACAATTGAATCTTAACTTGCTGAGTTTGCCACTAGTTCCTCTAATTCAGAAAAGGAATTTTTTTATTAAAAAATTACACGGCATTGACAAAAAATAACATCTATGCATCCTTTTCTGGCGTCAACCTCCTTATTTCATCTTCTTATAAACACTGAATGTAAAAAATTACTATGGTCTTTATAAAAAGATAATTTCATTATTTATATATTTAGTTACAGATTTAATTTTATGAGTGTTTTCTTGGTAATGCAATATTAATCACATGAACAAGGAAATTCGGAAAAATAATATTGCAGTAATTTAAAGACTTTTCTTCTATAAAGAAATAAAGAGAATTATTATTTTTCTATATTTTAGACTTGTTTGTAGTGGGCTCAAATAATCCACGTGAAAGTTATTCCATGCGTCAGCCAAACTATTAACGGCTCTTATTAATCGTTCCCTTTTCCAAAATTAAAATATAAGCTTAAGCAGTGACGTCATGTAATATATTACGTCGAGAAACAACAAACACTCTGTCAATCTCGAAACCAAAATGATTATGATTTTACGTCTAAATTTTAAATTTAAAAAGTTTGCAGAGTAATATCCCTTCACGTTACATAACACTCTTGCGTAACAGATTGAGTTTTGGCTTTTAATATATTTGATTCCGATAAATATTGAAAAGTAAAATATAAGTGATTGAGCCTTCTTTAGTGGCGTCACCATTGGCCCAACCAGACACTTTTGTTAAGGTGTCCATACCACCTGTCATGATGGCATTAACGAAACAAAACAAAACAATTCTGTGATTGAAGCGCAAAGCTAGCAACAAGTAGTTCATTAGCAGCTATTGAAATTATTTTGACCGTACAAATTTTCACGCGAACTTCCAAACATGCAAATAACATTTCCTACTCGGTGAATAAAAGGGAGGGGGGAAAACAACAACAAACTTGTGTCTGAATGTAATTGAAAGTTGTATTTGTCAGCAACAACAAAGGAATCACTCGCAGCGAAACCTCCAGTATTTTCTACGTTCTACGTTGTTTTAAGGATATTAATTTTGTATGGCTCGTTTATTTACTGCAGTGTTTATCTTACATTAAAAAAACAATACAAATGTTACCCCCCCCCTTTATTTACTTCTCTGAGTTGTTTGGACCCTCGCGTCGACTTCGTTTGTTGATTAATTAAAACAGGACCAATCAAAGCTTCGCCACGAGTGCTTGCAATTACGTTTCGGGTTTTGTCTCCGCACTGGTACGTCATCATGCAGTGTCTACCAGACTTTTGTTGAGTTAATCACCCGTCGGGAGCAGCCCCCAGGGCCTCCGCCTCTGCTTTGAAGTGCGGCGATTGGTCGTGATGGCGGGGAGTTAATTATTGAGTAACTTTTCTAATCGCCCCTGGAGCTTCATGGTAAGGGGGAGGGTGGGGGTGTGCATAAATGAAACCATCAGACGACCCACCGACCAATTGATGTAAGTGAACAGAATTGCTAAGGGGGGGGGGACAACTGGGTTATAGTCACTCTTACTGTGCCGGCATCCCACGCCACTCGGGAACAAACAACTTGTTTTATGACGGTTGTGTTTATGACACTGCGAAGTAAAACTGTCACAAGTGACTGTCACGTGCAACTGTACATGACATCTTATGTGAGACTGTTACTTGACACTGTCATGTGTTTAACAATTACATGATACTGTCTCGTGAAATCTTACATGACACTGTCACGTGAAACTGTAACATGACACTATCACGTTAAACTTTTACGTGACACAGTAATGAGAGGGGCAGGGTGGGTGAAAATACCCCGGCGGCACTTTGTTGGGGGCGGCAAATTCCTAGTTGCTAGTTAGCTTCTATGAATAAAAGGTTTTGAACGATAGCAGAGCTTTGTATCAAAATAAAATAGAAACCCAATAAAAAAATTAATGAAAGAAATAAAGCTGCTATCCTAAAATATGTTAATGATTATTCTGCCAAAACTTCAAACTCAAAATTGGATATAAATTCTTCTGTTACTTTTACTAATAACAGAAAGACTTAAAGTCTTAAGTACCATGAAAACAAGAGAAAGATCTGCTGTTTACTTAATTGATCCTTCAAATTTAACAGCCACCCTTGTTGTAAAAGCGAAAATTACTGTACCTTTTCATATTAAATATTAGCCAATCTGGCAAAATGGCTCAATGTGTGCTTCTAAGTATCGGCACCAATTGCTTCGCGATCAGCCTCTTTTTCGTTTTCCTTGAAGCCGGTTTTTGACGCGTATTGATAATGTCTCGAAATCGTCTACGGACGATCCCTTGTTCTATTGTAACTCTGTTGTTTGTTTCCATGTTAGTAGTTACACCACTTCAGTAGTTCTCATGCCGTTTTCATCTCTACACTGTTTGTGACAATTATTTTTGTTAATATTCTATACTTTTAGTTTTGTTTACCATTCTCCGGTAGACAGTCTTGTCAAGCTGCTTTTCTACGATGAGCAATCCACGACAATATTCTTAGAACACTATACTGCAGTGATGGCCAACCTACGCCCAAACCACTTTGATGGTACTTCGTGTTGGTACGTTGCTATATATAAGTAGGTTTAAATTGAATTTTGGGAACTCGGACCTAAAAAGATTTGCCATCACTGCCCCATCCTTACAGATTATTTCAGCATTGTTAATCTTAAAATATTTTTAAATGAATGTAATTAATTTTAAAATTGGGACAGAGCAAAGCTATTTGCCGTGTACATGATCATAAGCCAGATATACCATGTGTACGTGATCATAAGCCAGATGTACCCTGTGCACGTGATCATAAGCCAGATGTCCCATGTGAACGTGATCATCAGCCAGATGTCCCATGTGCACGTGATCATAAGCCAGATGTCCCATGGGCACGTGATCATAAGCCAGATGACCCATGTGCACGTGATCATAAGCCAGATGTCCCATGTGCACGTGATCATAAGCCAGATGTCCCATGTGCGCGTGATCATAAGCCAGATGCCCCATGTGCACATGATTATAAGCCAGATGTCCCATGTGCACATGATCATAAGCCAGATGTCCGATATGCACGTGATCATAAGCCAGATGTCCCATGTGCACGTGAGACTGACAGGCTGTTAGGTAGTTATGTAGGAATAATTGTTCTCTTGCACACTAAAGAAGAAAAATAATATAACATCAGATCCCAACTGAATGAAGACAAAGCTTACAGATAATTTCATCACGACCTTCATCTGCATCCATCCACCAAGACACAAAAGAATAAATTTTAGCTACAGTTATATCGGTGAATCGTTAATAATAAAAATATAAAAATAAAAAAAATAATATAAAAACAAAAAAAAACACGGTTCCACGGTATTGATTCATAGATTTTTTTTGCCTTATAATTTATTATTTTTTTTTTATAATTTATTTTGTATGTCAATAACGTGCGCCCGGTTTTTATTTTAGTCTTTTGTTTTTCAAGAAACGCCGAAATATTTTGTTGAGGCCATTAACATATGATGAAATCTCGAAGCATTGTCTTGTTGTATTGTAGACAATGAACAAGTCCACCACTTAGGGCAATCAAAAGCTGCGCCTGAGCACGATTGACTTCTGGGACTGCCAGGAAAAAAAGGAATAAAAATTATTTACACGTAAATTGGATTTTAAAATTGCCGACTTTTGCGCAAGCTGAAGACTTTGCCTGAGGTAAGTAGCAAGTAGCACACTCACTCCATTCACCCTTATCCCCACTCCCACGCTCACACACTTCACGAACAGTTTTTTCCCGCACGATCCTGACTGCTAACCTTTCAGGTGAAACATAAGGTAAAAAAAGGAGAACAAACAAACAAAAAAAAAAAAAAAAAAAAAAAAAAAAAAGAAGAAGAAGAAAAAAAACAGAAATGTTAACTTACTTGTCCTACGCCAACCACCGTGTCTACAACATCGTGACAAAAGCTGTTAAAAATTTGTTGTGGCTTCGGGCGTTACCTGTCTCGTCAATAAGTTTCAACCAGGCGCCGTTTAAAAAAAAAAAAGAAAAAAAATCATTTTTCATAGGGACAAGTGGAACAGGAGCACCAATCACTATTTTACCAGTGTTTAGGGCCTCTGGTTATTTTCTGGACTGTATTCGAAGATTGGTATCGGCTGTTGAACTAAGTGACATAAAGTGACCTACCCTCACCATTGCTGAGCATAATTACCACAAGATTCTATCACTGTCTTATGGCCGTATGGTCAGTGAGAGCCGCTTTATTTGAATATTTTAGCCTCGGAACAACAATCTCTAAGGGGGCTAAGTACCTCTACACGCAGTCTTGAAGATATTAATATTGGAACATGTAACTCTAAAGGGCCTACGTTTCTCTACTCACAGTCATGAAGATATTTACATCAGAACATGTATCTGTAAAGGGATCAAGTTCCCCTTCTCCCAGTCTTGAAGATATTAACATTGGAACATGTAACTGTAGTGGGTAAAGTTCCTCGACATGCAGTCTCTTTTGATAGTTCCCGCGGTGGATAGACACAGATTGATGTTCCTTGGTGTTCCCCCCTTTGAGACGGCGGCATAAAAAAATGTTTTTGAACATTCTTTCGAAAATTTTGAAAGGTTATTATTTTAATGAGAGAAAAATTGAAGAAATATTTATCTGGGCTGGTACTGATTTTTTAAAAAAAAATGTCTTCAATTATTCGTGAAAATTGTAATCGATTAATTTCGATTAATTATAATTTTATAACGCTTATAGATACCGTTAAGTTACAATTCATTGCTTTATGAAATTAGTTAAGTCGTTTTTATGCCCCCACATTTTGTGACGTAACACAACAAATTCGTTCTGCTATGCAAGAAATAAGGCTAAAGAAACTCTATTGAGGGGAACCTGATGAAACTCAACCTTTTGATTCAGATTTTGATACCCATCTTCTCCAATGTCTTATTTTTCCTTTAGATTTTTACAAGTTTAAATAAATAATAATAATACGAGGGGAAAATATGTAAGTACCGAAACTCATAAATTATTAGTTAATTAGTGGGGGGAAATTTAGAAATATTTTCATAAATTGTAATCGAGTTTAAATCGATGATATTAATTTTAATCCAATAAAATTTAAACTATTAATTGATTAATTAATCATTAACTTTCGCAGCCCTTAATTTGAGGACTATTTTATTGGAGACTTTTTTTTCTAGCATCGTGCACATCAACCATGACAGACCAGGATTGATAACGTTAGGCCCTAGAAGAAAACAATCATCATCATCAAATGTTCTCGTCACTCGGACAAATACCGCAAGAAAGAAAACTCCTGCGATTTTTCACGTTGCTGTCGGCAATTGAACGTCTCACATTTTATGAAAAAATCTCGAAACGAATGATAAAATAAAAGCACATGTTGGTGTCCATTCATTCACTATATAGCCGCGCACTCCCCCTTACGCGAAAACTAACGCACCCACTCCCCATATATACACCCTCACCATACACATAGCTACACCCCGACAACTGTCCATGAGAAACTTGTAAATAATAGGGTAAAGGCACGCTCGAGGGAAGCGTATGTAAACAAAGGGACTTAATCTAAGTATATTCGCTCTCTGCCATGAGATAATTCGTCGTTTGTCCAGCACCAGGGATTTCGGCTCCGGTGATAAGTCGATGCCGAATTTAACTGTTGTAAGTTTGTGCCATTTTTGTTTTGTTTTGTACACATGTGTCTGTAAATATGGGTTCTGTAGAGCCTATGGGTTTTGTGAGCCCCAATCTAGGGCCCCGATGGTGATCAGTTGAAAGGTCTAAAAATAACTGCCGAAAGAGCCCGGAAGCAGATCTGGCAGTACCGGCATGTGCGGTAATTGGTAGTTGTTTGTTCACTAAATTACTGTTTCCGTTTGTATCTTGATGAGAGCTCAGTGCGTCACCAACCGGGCTTTGCACAGAAATATTTGCGATGAATAAAAACTAACGCTAGCCTATAGCAACAATAGTTAATAAGAAAGATAAAGTGTGTAGTTTGAGTGGGGGAGGGGTGCAGATACTGCAATCGGGCAAGGTAGAAATACAAATTGTTTATTAGGGCATGAAAAAACATTCTGAAAAATACTAAACGAAACAACGAATGTATTGGAAAAACGCCTTTCTTGGTCCCTTAAAAAGCTTGTTCCAACCACTGAAGACATTGAAGGCCAAAGTGAATAAAACCAAAGATGTTAACAACTTAATTACTTAAATTATTGTTTCAAGTTACAATTTTTATGGGATGTTTAATTACAGTTTTTAGTAATAAGACAACTAGAAAGAAATAGAACACAATTTTTCCTCTATCGGAGATAAACTGATTTTGTTAAGCTTCGTAAAAAAATAAAAACTGTTTTTTTTTAAAAATCCAATCTAAAAGTATCTACTGTATAATATGGCCATGTTGTTGGAAAGTATAATGTGCGGACATTTCGATGAATCTAGGACACTGTACATTGGTGAGTGATTTCTTTCACGACTACACCTGATAGCATCAAGGAGCCATCCACACTGAAATGAGCACACACACAAAATATTGTCACAATTTATTCAGTGTATAGAAGAACATTGAGTTCATCACAAGAATAAATTACATGACCGCTTCTGTTCATGGAGCCCCGTTGTAAAATAAAAATCCCTTACTAACTTCATTCCAGAATAAAGACACCTAATGTTAAATACATTGAATTTTCTAGTCCATTACTTAATAAATCACCTCTCGTTTAAGTAACCTTCCTGGACATCCATAGAGGAAAAAGCAAATTACTTAAGATAAATACATCAAGAAACATCCATTTAGAACTGGAAGTAAATATTATTGAGGAGCTAGATAGCTTTACATATCTTATTGAATGGGCTGCGATAAAACTTTTAAATAAAATACAAACTACACAAACAAATTGTGTAATGAAAACGATAAGTTTTAGCTTTATTTTTAAACTAACACGACAGTAAACGTTTCGGCTAATGCCTTCATAAATACAATAAAAGTAAAATACGTAATGACATAAGTAATAAAATTAAATTTAAATTCTCAAAACATTCTAGATTCTATATCATTAAATATTAATGTCAACTGACAAGAAACAAACAATGACACAGGGCATAGGAAAAAGTGATACTTGTTCCATAGTATGGGCACCGTGACCATAGTCCAGGCACCGTGACCATAGTCCAGGCACCGTGACCATAGTCCAGGCACCGTGGCCATAGTCCAGGCACCGTGACCATAGTCCAGGCACCGTGACCATAGTCCAGGCACCGTGACCATAGTCCAGGCACCGTGACCATAGTCCAGGCACCTTGACCATAGTCCAGGCACC
>MUZC01004503.1:268046-290434 GCA_002072015.1 Radix auricularia | reverse complement strand
TGACCATAGTCCAGGCACCTTGACCATAGTCCAGGCACCGTGACCATAGTCCAGGCACCGTGACCATAGTCCAGGCACCGTGACCATAGTCCAGGCACCGTGACCAAAGTCCAGTCACCGTGACCAAAGTCCAGTCACCGTGACCATAGTCCAGTCACCGTGACCAAAGTCCAGTCACCGTGACCAAAGTCCATTCACCGTGACCATAGTCCAGTCACCGTGACCAAAGTCCAGTCACCGTGACCAAAGTCCAGTCACCGTGACCAAAGTCCAGTCACCGTGACCATAGTCCAGGCACCTTGACCAAAGCCCAGTCACCGTGACCAAATTCCAGTCACCGTGACCATAGTCCAGTCACCGTGACCATAGTCCAGTCACCGTGACCAAAGTCCAGTCACCGTGACCAAAGTCCAGTCACCGTGACCAAAGTCCAGTCACCGTGACCATAGTCCAGTCACCGTGACCAAAGTCCAGTCACCGTGACGAAAGCCCAGTCACCGTGACCAAAGTCCAGTCACCGTGACCATAGTCCAGGCACCTTGACCAAAGCCCAGTCACCGTGAACAAAGTCCAGTCACCGTGACCATAGTCCAGGCACCTTGACCAAAGTCCAGTCACCGTGACCAAAGTCCAGTCACCGTGACCAAAGTCCAGTCACCGTGACCAAAGTCCAGTCACCGTGACCATAGTCCAGGCACCTTGACCAAAGTCCAGTCACCGTGACCAAAGTCCAGTCACCGTGACCATAGTCCAGTCACCGTGGCCAAATTCCAGTTACCGTGACCAAAGTCAAGTCAACATGACAAAATTCCAGTCACAGTGACCAAAGTCCAGTCACTGTGACCATCGTTCAGGCACTCACTCATTGACAGTTACGATTTTTCAGTTACCGGTCTTGATCATTGCTTGGTGCGTGCATTATTCACGTGATCCCGCAAGATGTTGACGTGATTTGTTCAAGGGTCAATGAAAAACCCATTTATAACCAAGCGATTGTGACGCTATCATGACGGTAAGCGTGTCGAATTTTCAAAGTTTGGAAAAACGGGACATTCGAATTCCCGATTGAGAGACGGTTAAAAACAAGATTCGAATATACCAGATCATATCATTCAGGGGCAATTTGTTAGTTTACTAAACAAAATAATCGAATGCAAAAGAAAACATCTTCATTGACACTCTATTAAACACAAGAATCGAATTTAACGAATAAAACTGTTCAGTTACTTTGTTACTTTACAAACAAACAAAAAAATTGCTGAATAGACAATACATGGTTGTTTTTTTACCAATAGAGTATTGAATTCGACTCAGAAGAGTTGTGCGAAGACACGAGAAGCTACATCAGAAAAATTGAATCGCCTTTCAGAGTTCACCTTCAAGGTGCGTTGGCGTCATGTATGGCGTGCAGATGTCGTCACAAGATTGTTTCCATGTTGTTGTTATTTAATTGGTCTGTTGGGACGTAGGAAATGGATTCATCCGCTGCTGGAGGTGTCTGGTTTCAACTGCATCTCCCGGGCATCTTCACGTGTAACACGATGGCTACACTGAAACATCCGATTGCGAAACGAAACTATATAACACACACACACACACACACACACGCACACACACACACACGACACATAAACACACACTGACACACGCACACACACTCACACATGCACACTGACAAACACACACACTCACACACACACACACACTCACACTGACACACACACACACACACACACGCAATAACATACACACTGACAAACACACAAACTCACACACACACACACACACACACTCACACACGCACTGACAAACACACACACTCACACACACTTACACACACACACACACATGCACTGACACACACACACACGTACATGCACTGACACACACACACACACGCATTGGCAAACACACACTCACACTCACAGACACGCACTGACAAACACACACACTCACACACACTCACACACACATGCACTGACACATACACACACGTACACGCACTGACACACACACACACTGACACACACACACACGCGCGCACCGACACACACACACATGCGCGCGCAAATGCGATAACTTAATGAATTCATCAACTGACATGTTAGATTAAGATCTAGCTGGAGTCAACTGTCTGTCTGTAATATTACTTTACCTTCAAAAATACACCGACAAAATTCATCAGACGTTTTTCTTAATCCCACAAGTATATTTTAACAGCAAAACAAAAATACTGGAAAAAACAAACAAAAAAAAAACGCTTCATGTAAACACTTAAACAAATTATTTAAAAAAAAACAAACGAAAATTTTAATCATGATAGTTATCTTTCACTCAAAAGTACTTTGTCCCCATATTTGTTTTCAAGTAAATATGACAACATTCCCTCGTGATTGATTTGGAAGGATAAACGTGACGAGTAAGTAGATAGTTTTTTTTTGTGTCATTTGAGAAGGAAGAAGTCAGAGAAGTATTATTGTTTGTTTTCCTTGGAGGGCACAAGGGAGTATCAGACTCAAGACAAACAAGTTTGACATGGGAATACCTGAGAAATTAATAGAAATCCTTTTCTTGAGAGTTATGGTAATTCAGAACTAATTCCTATAGTCCTAAATAATTATAATAGACAAGATAAGAGCCATTTGTGTAAATGATACTGTTCAAGGCACGGGGGGGGGGGGGGGTCTGGGGGGTGTTTTATACAAACAATACTGCGATTGAATGTAAGATATTTTAATTATNGTTGGGAGGTCCTGTCAGCAATAATAGCTAGAGTTTAACAGGAATAATTTAAATCGTTGCATTATTTGATTTGTGTTTTGAAATTTCCAATCTTGTACGCAGTTAAAAAGGTTTTCAATGATCATTTTCTCATTTTGTACATGTAAGTTGTTGTTGTTTTAAAAACGCTCTCATAGAGATACTGTAAAAGTGGCACTCTAACCCCACGATTGGCTATTTTCAATTTTAATTCCATTATCACAACAGATCTGCTGTGATAGTCTTAAAATGCATTTCACTTAAATTTCTATTTTCAGTCTCTTAAATTCTCACGAGTGATGCCTGGTCGGGGAGCTGAAGTAGAGAAGTTGACACGGTCAAGATTTTGTCCTAATTTCAAAGTCAACAACGTCCATCCCCCATGTGTTGACCTGGTGTGCTGCTAACAACACCAAAAGTTGTTTTAAAGTGCATTGGTGAGTGGTGCTCCGCTAAAGTAAAGAGACAAGAGTAATTGAATTAGTTGAGCTCATTTTGGAAATCAAGATTGGTGTAAATAACTGCAATAAAATTCTAAATGAACAAACATTCACATACTTAAAAGATAAAGTTTAAAAAGCAGGATTCAAATTTGAAAGATTTTGATTTAATTAGTTTTTTTGGTTTAAAGTTTAATTAATTACTTTGATTGCCGAATACTTTACTGACTTCGCTACAATAAGACAAACTTTTATATTTAAAAACAATACAGATTTTTTTCAAGCAAGAAATTCAATATGGAAATTCTAAATCCTTAAGTCATTCTTTTTGTTTTAAAAAAATGTATATTTTAACAAAAAAATGAATGCTGTGGTCATTTTTTTCCAAATTTTATTCCATTATAAAAGATAGCAAATATGCAAGTGTACGTCTGTGTTAAACTGTAGAAAACGTTTAATGTTTGAACTTGTTTTATCTCAAAGAATATTAGTCAGGTTTGTCAATTTAATAGAACATATAAACTTGTTGAGGATAATTCACTTTTTTACTTTGTTGACTTTTCTTATAGGAGACAACCCACAACAAAATGGCGATGATCTGAAGACACGGCAAATGATGTAGAGTGACCTTGCTACCTGACATGGCGCCAGATGACTTATGACTGATGACATACACTAGGTGAAACACCAGATGACATATACCTGATGACATACACTCGTTAAAACACCAGATAATATACACTAAATGACAGAGGCTAGGTCACAGGTAACAAGCGTCACAGGACAGACGCGCCGGAAATGCGACAGATGACAGGCGACACATGACAGCTGCCAATTGTCAATTGTAAGATAAAAAATCTAGATGACAACTCCAGAAAACAAGCTCTAAAAGACAGATGCACTGGATCTGCGTCAGATGACAGGTATCATATGACTTCTATCAGCAAAAAAATGCGCGACAAGTTACATATATTTATTATTATGTCCCATAACCGATTGCCGTGGAGGGGGGGGGGTTCTAATGATTCCGTTAGAACTTACTAGAGCCTTGGTAGACATGGTGGGTGCCCCGAGTTCGAGCCGCGGTACTGGCAAGACCTTTTGTCTTTGTGCTGACCACACAATCCCTAGCTGGTTAGTAGTCAATGAAACTTGTGAACGCTACTTCACTTGCCCCAAAGGCCGTCATGGTTTGAAAAGGGGTTAGAAGTATTGAATCATTTACACATGCCCTTTAAAATGTATCCTATCTGCGTCATAAGCCATTGTTTATTTCAAATGTCTACTTACCTTATAAACGTTGTAAAACTTAAGAACACGCCTCTAGGTGATCTTAGAACAGGGTTGGTGGTAGGTGTCTTAAAGTGTAGATCTAACGAACAGACGGAGACCCACTTGGCTTTGAGTGTTTTAACGTGTAGATCTAACGACCCGAAAGGAGACCCACTGGAATTTGAGACAAGTTATACATATATTAATGAGTCATATTATCATTTTATTGAGTTCTCGGTTTTATTTAACAGCTCTGGAAAAATTATTGCACGATTCTTCTGTCTTGTAGATTTAAAAATAAACTTTAATAACAGAGGAAAAAAATACGTTCCTGCATTTCAAAAAAAATATATAAGTATAAATAAATCATTCTAATTACTATACTTGCATTTCTTGTTAGTAAAAACTATAATGCGTTTCATATTATCAGTTTTCATGCTTTCGTTAAAGCCTTTTAAAATACATTTAGTAGTTTTAATAATTTTTTTTTTAAAAATTAGGGTCTTGCTTCATTGCTGGACATCTTTTCCACACATTAATGTGTCTGAAGAAACTATAAGCACGTAGGGACTAGGGACTCA
Source organism: Radix auricularia (assembly GCA_002072015.1). Lineage (NCBI taxonomy): Eukaryota > Metazoa > Mollusca > Gastropoda > Lymnaeidae > Radix > Radix auricularia. Next base: position 285,381 of record MUZC01004503.1, on the reverse strand, counting down.
AATGTCAGCTAGAGTCGACTTTTTGAACAATTTCCCAACATTGAGGGCTTCTCACAGAACCGTACATGTGTGAGCACCCTTGTAAGAAATATCCTGCTATAACTTACCCTGCTATAATTTAAACTGATATAAATTACCCTGCTATAATTTACCCTGTTATAAATTACCTTTATATAACTTACCTTCTATAACTCACCCTGCTATAACTTACCCTGCTATAACGTACCCTGCTATAACTTACCCTGCTATAACTTACCTTGCTATAACTTACCCTGCTATAACTTACCCTGCTATATCGTACCCTGCTATAACTTACCCTGCCATAATTTACCCCGCTATAATTTACCCCGCTATAACTTACCCTGCTATAACTTACCCTTCTATAACTTACCCTGCTATAACTTACCCCGATATAACTTACTCCGCTATAACTTACCCTGCTATAACTTACTTTGTTTTAACTTACTTTGCTATAACTTACCCCGCTTTAACTTACGCTGCTATAACTTACCTCGCAATAACTTACTCCGCTATAACTTATCCTGCTATAACTTACCTCGCAATAACTTACTCCGCTATAACTTATCCTGCTATAACTTACCCCGCTATATCTTACCCTACTATAACTTACCATGCCATAACTTACCCTTCTATAACTTACCCCGCTATAACTTACCCCGCTATAACTTATCCCGCTATAACTTACTTTGCTATAACGTACACCTTAATAAAGTATTTTATTCATCTCTTGTGGGCTGTTTCTCGTCTGTAATGTAAACTTTATTGGTTTCTGAAACATAACCACGACTGATATGTAGATACACATCACACTTAACTGCGAATTCTGATGTCTAGTTGTGTCGGCTTTGTAACGGCCCGTGTTAGTTTGATCCCCATCCCCACATACTCCATCCACATCTACTGTGTGGGTTGTTTGTCTGTTGCCCTACCGTGAGAGTGACGTAATTATAAAACGTATCTCATTCATCGAATCGATTTGACTTGTCTAGGGTGAGTGAATGTTTGGAGCCAAGTCAATCACCGTAGTTGATGGTTGTGAGTGAACCTTGGGAGCCAAGTCAACCACCGTAGTTGATTGGTGTGAGTGAATCTTGGGAGTCAGGCCAATCACCGTAGTTGATTGGTGTGAGTGAACCTTTGGAGATAGGCCGACCACCGTAGTTGATTGGTGTGAGTGAACCTTGGGAGTCAGGCCAATCACCGTAGTTGATTGGTGTGAGTGAACCTTGGGAGTCAGGCCAATCACCGTAGTTGATTTGTGTGAGTGAATCTTGGGAGTCAGGCCGACCACCGTAGTTGATTTGTGTAAGTGAATCTTGGGAGTCAGGCCGACCACCGTATTTGATTGGTGTGAGTGAATCTTGGGAGCCAGGTTGATTCTATAGTCATTTTGGCGCATGTTAGCGAGACGCGTTTATTTGCCGTGTTGGCTTCATAGCTAAGTTTATTTGCCGTTTTGGCTTCATAGCTAAGTGTTTAGCTAGAGATGCCAAGCGCTTCATTGTCGGTAATAATTGCTGAGCTGGGGTGCTATGTGCTTAGCTGAAATAGCTAATGTATTCAGCTTCATGTGCTAAGAGTTAACCCAGGGCTGCTGCATTTTAGCTGTAGTGCAGGGTTCGCTATAAAGCTTAGAAAATTTTTGTAGATTGGCAACTGCTTGAGTAAGGAATATGAAGGGAAAAGATGCATATCATGTGAAAGTGTCGGCGACAACACGCACGTAGAAATGTGAGTCAAGTTAAGTAGTATCTGAAGTTATTGAATAAAAAAAAATATCATTCATTTTTTTCACTTATAACGGAAATCTGGTGAATTTTTTTATATAATCTTTGTGGTTAAATTTAAATTTCCGATTCTATTTTGAAAATGATGGAGAAATAACACAAGTTAATTAGAGCGCCTTTACCTACAGAAGATCTAATTATAGAATAACTACTCCCCACCGGCCACCACCTACGATTAATGTTAAATTAACTACAGCACGTGAGGACTTGAACTTACCCCATCGAGGGCGCCAGTATCTCTAGTTTATGTGTCATTGTCCTGAAGATTCGGTCCAGCAGTGTATCTCAGATCAAACGTCTCGGCCAATCAGATCGGTCCTATCATAAGTGGATATGTCATGGACGTTTAACAACCCCCCTCCACCCGCCCCCGTGTCGGGCACAGAATTCATCTTACATCAGAATCTGGACATTCGGAAAATTGGGCTGTCTCGGTGACGTCATGAGACATTGAGTGATGGATGCACCAGCGCTTACACTCAAGATGTGGTGGATGTTTGGGTGGGTGGGTAGGTGCGTGGGGTATGTGTGGGTGGATGTGTGGGTGGTTGGGTATGTGTGTGGGGTATGTGTGGGTGGATGTGTGGGTGGGTGGTAGGTGTGTGAGGTATGTGTGGGTGGATGGGTAGATGTGTGGGGTATCTGTGAGTTGATGTGTGGGTGGCTGGGTAGGTGTGTGGGGTATGTGTGGGTGGATGTGTGGGTGGGTGGGTAGGTGTGTGGCGTATGTGTGGGTGGATGTGTGGGTGGGTAGGTGTGTGAGGTATGTGTAGGTTAATGGGTAGGTGTGTGGGGTATGTGTGGGTTGATGTGTGGGTGGGTGGGTAGGTGTGTGGGGTATGTGTGGTGGGTGTGTGGAAAGAATGAGGTGTGTTGGTGGGTGGGAAGTTGTGTGCGGTCGCGTGGATGGGTGTGTGGATGTGTGTGGTAATAATGAGGTGTGTGTGTGTGTGGGTAGGTGTGTGGGGTAAGTGTGGATGGGTGTGTGGGGGTGTGTTGTAATAATGAGGTGTGTGTGGGGGGAAGGTGTGGGGGATACGTGTCGATGGTGTGTGGTAATAATGAGGTGTGTGTGTGGTAGTGTGGGTCGATGTGTTGGCGATGATGTTTGTGTGGGTGAGTAGGTGTATGGGGTATGTTTGGATGGGTGTGTGGGGGTGTGTGGTAATAATGATGTGTGTGTGTGTGTGTTGAAGTGTGGGTCGATGTGTTGGCAGATGTGGTGGCCTTGATGTGTGTGGGCGGATGTGTGTGTAGGAGATGAGAATGGGCGAGTTATATCCCTTGTCGTACACATGAGGAATCGTTCTCCCTTTAAAAAGGACAGAAGAAGACACTAGGTATCATGTCTAGGTGCGATTTGTTTGATTAAATATGGAACAAGCGCGGTCGCTGGAGGAAAAAGAGAGCCTAACCACAATGCAAGGCGTCATAGGGGTTGTCTTTCCTTGAACTGATGACGTCAAATCAAGGATTGTTTCATGAATAAGAAAAGTCTGGAGTTATTTTTACAATTGTTATGTAAACAAGGTAACGAGCTGATATAAAAGTGTATGGGGGAGGGGGGAGCTCAAGGTCTTTTATCTCAGCTCATCTGTTCCAGACAGCATTTATGTACTGAAGATTATTGCGTCCTACGCTTATCCAAATCGCATGTCTAGTCTTGCCTTTTTATTAGCGGTATAAATGTTGATTTAAATGTTGGAACAGAATTAAACAAAACAAAAGTGCGGAAATGACCACTATTCCAGAAAGGTATTCTGAATAAATAGCTGAAACTAAAATAGAATACAGAAATACATTTTAAATTAGACAAAATATTTTAAAACAAAAATGTATTTGAAATTAAAATATATTTTAATTCTAATATAAATTATCACGACAAATGAATTCTATTTTTAACACACATTTAAAATTGTAGTACTAAAACTTTTTTATTATTATTATAATTGTTTGAATTAAGTTTCTTAAAAAATTAAAATTTGGTTTTCAAAAAATGTCAATATTTTATCTGATCTTAGATGCAGTGCTAGGCAGGCCTTAGATTGGAACCTCCAGGGCAAACGTCAGCGAGGAAGACCCAAGCGTACATGGAGACGGAGCATGTTAGATGAGGCGGAAAGAACTGGGAAGAATTGAAGCGACTGGCAAGGGACCGTGCACAGTGGCGAGCTTTGACAGAAGTCCTATGTTCCACAAGGAACCCAAAGGACGAATGATGATGATGATATGTATTTCGGGCATTCTATACAAAAAATAAATGCATCGTATTTTTATTATTTACGTTATTGCTTGCCTTGTTAATTAAAACCAATGCCAGATATGAACAACAGTCTATCAACAACAGAAATAAGAAAATAACCGTAACACATGATTTGCACTGTCACCCGAAAGGGATTATTTACATGATTTAATATTACAGTAAATTATGTGTTACAGACGCTCATTTTATACAGAAAATGATCGCGTCATACGCTTACCCATGATTTGTGTCTATTCTTGCAATTTTATTGCAGTGTTAAATGTTGATAAAGTTTTGGTTTTCCTTGTTTCCTCAGGCATTAGCTGTGTAGCTTGGATATCATATTGTTAACAAATCTTAAAATTGCTCGAGTAGCCTAAATATAGTTAACAGTAATTGAAACTGGCCACGTAGCCTAAATATAGTTAACAGTAATTGAAACTGGCCACGTAGCCTGAATGTCACCACTAAAATATGTTAGCTTTGTTCCTTTAGCCTGAATCCCATTGTTAATTTTAAAATAATGTTTTTATTGGCTCTAAGGTATCCTTAACTTATAACTAATTCAAGATTTTGTGTGGGTGTTCAATTCTCGACGACGGCGTTCAAGCCATTTCGCTCCCTCACCCGCCCCCCCCCTCCACCGTTTCCACCTTACACTTTAAAAGACACAGAAAGACGTCGATATTACCCAGCGTCAGAGATCCGATCGGCGTCTGTCTACATAGTGACGCCTTGATCTCAATGTGAGTTTTTAGGAATGAATGAAACAAGAAAAAAAGTTGACTTGCTCCGACATGACGTCATAGTTCAAATGTCGCATGGTGAAACCTGACCTCAACATTCACGACACATGTGTTGTTCTTGTTGTTTGTTTTTTTATTAATTTTTTTTAAAGTGTTCGATTATCCGGATATCTGCGTGGACGTGCGTGTGAGTGGACGTGATGTAGGGAAAACGTTACGTCTTCACACTTTACATCAACCTCGCCACCCCTCCCTCCCCGCCCCACCCCGGGCATGTTCCTCTCATCAGCCTTTCTGTTAATCAACGCTGAAGTGTTAGCTCCGCTGTATTCAGGGTAGGGTAGGAGAGGGGGGGGGGGCTTACGACTTGAAACTATTGAGGCCCAGCAGGTAAACAAATATGACGAGCTGAAAAAAGGCCGGAGCGGAAGGAAGGATTAAAACAAAAACAAAAATAACCTGCGTTTGAATCTTTTCTTTGTTTCCTCCTTTCTTTCCTGCGTGTATTCCCGTGAAACAAAAATAGTAATAAAAATGTTTGTTTTTTTCTTTTACCTTTTTGTTCAATAGTTTTTTTTAAACGTGTTTGCCGTTTTCGCCTTATTTGGAGCGAGGGAAAAGTTAGAATGCGATGACATCCGTCCTTCCCTTTTATCTCCCCTTGGGGTTACAAGGTTGGGGCGCTGATATTGTTGCGTCGGTGAGGGCGGACAATCTTGGCAACCCGCCCCCGAGGAAGAGCCGAAGTAGGGAGTGATGAGTTGTGAACCTCCGCTAAAAAAAAAGAGTGCCATTCAATATCATTGATGTTGTCGTCCGCATCACTTCTTAACGCGTCATTTCCTTTCCATCCATTTTTGTCTTCTTCTCAGCTCAATTGACTTGATTCAAGGAAATAGAAACGATTGGTTGAATCAAGAATTAAATTATTTTATTTTTAATTAATACATTAAAAAAAAATAATAATTATCATTTCATTAATTTTTGCAAATATTTCTTTTAATATCATATATATTTTTCAAAATTAGATAATTTTTTGCGGGTTATGTATTTGTTTAAAAGTCATTCACCTGGTATTATTGATGCATTGATAATGACAGCTGTTATGAAACTTAACTTTAGACATTTGACATTAGAAACTTAATGAAAATACATGGTGCCATTTTTAGCGCATTTTCGAGAAGTCGAAATGCGCTATTGTATCCGTTTTGTCCGTCTGTCCGTCCGTCCGTCTGTCATCACCCTAGATCTCAGCATCCATAAGTCCTAGACCCATGATCTATATATGTTTTTTGTATGTCCTGACCTGCCATTTTTGCATCAACACTCAGTTACTCGATCCGACCTCTTGTAGTGGCAGTAGAGCTCCTGGAAGTATGAAAGTCCTAGACCCATGATGTATATATGTTTTTAGACCCATGATGTATATATGTTTTTTGTATGTCCTGACCTGCCATTTGTGCATCAACACTCAGTTACTCGATTAATGCATTTTAAATGTTCATTTAGAAAAGAAACATGCACGGTTTCACAACTTTGAGGATCACTGCTTTCCACGTGTAGCACGTAGAAAAACGCTTTGGGAGAAGATATTTCATAACTTTGGCGCTTGTAATAATTTCCCGTTTATTAATTGTTTGTTGGTGTGTGTGTGCGCGTTCTCCTCTAAAATCTAAACACAATTACTGATAACTACATAATGCTGATATCTAACATAAGTACTGATACATAATACGAAAATGTGCTAACACGTCCTGAGTCCAAAAAGGGACCAGGCTTAACATGATTTTTTAAAGTTTAAAATGTCATTTCAAAACCAATTGATATCTTATTACGCCTTATAAACGAAACAAAAGATTTTGTTATCGGTAAAGAACATATCTCAACAAGGAAACGATTAGCATCTAAAATCTAAGATTCCGCCTAGACGAATATTCCATGATACAGCCGTCGGTAATTGTTTATGGCGCCTTTGACCGGTATTGTCTTGCAGTGTCAACGTGATCTGATGTTAAAAAATGAATCCGTTTACATTTTTCAATGCGTCTTTAGACGTTTTTTAAATGTTATATATCGTCGTTACAATGTCTTGATGACTCGGGAATACATCCCCCCCCCCATAACCTGGGTCCTAGGTGCAGTTGATTCAAAAGCGCGCCATCTGAGGGACGTCTTACAGTGTAAATCAACACTAGGAAACTTTCAGAAGGGAATGAGAACGATGTGGGCAACTCCACTTAATGACGCACGTTTGGAAATGAGTAATTTTTTTTTTTTAATCCATGAATTTACTTTCATTTAGCTTTTAGTCAGTGGTAATAATTCATTATACAGAATTGTACTTAGATAATGGTTTAAAATAGATGACAATGATGACATAAACTTTGAGGCAATAAAATAAATGTTAAGCTTTAATGTGACATACAGACTTAAACATTTCAGACAATATCAGTCAAAAATCTTATTTACTTGCCATTTACCTACCTCATCAGTTCAAATATGATCAGGGGGCAAAAGAAAAGAAAAACACAACAAACTTTGCACTAATCCCTAACAAGGAACAAAATAATAATAATAACAATTATAATAAATTAAGTAATAAAAAAAGAAAAACAATAAGAGTCACAAATTAAAATTTAAAAAAAAAAACGGAACTGAAAAACAAATTGTTGAAACTTTATGTGCATGTCTGCGAACTTAATTCAGTCAGTTTAACCTTCTTTTATTTGATTTACACAAATTGTTTTCTGTGTCTCTTTTTATGTATCCCAGAGACAGGATTGCGTGGTTTATTTGTTCTACTACAGACAGCCAGTGAATAGCCTTTAGAGGCCATGATCTTTGTCTAGTTTCCATTAGCATAGACCGAACGAAGCCAAAATGATGAAGTTATATCCAATAATTCTGACATGTTAATTAATAATGCTTACAAACTATTGCTTTGTTTACAATAATTGCTTGAGGCTTTAATAATGTATTTTGAATATTTTTTTACTATTTATAATCTATCTCATGACATTTAGAACCGAGTTTCCACTTTTAATTCTGGTTCAGACCCTGTAATGCGAGTTCTCATTACCCCAGGCATTATTCCAACGCGCCTTTCTCCAAGCCCCCAAACCTTAGCAGAAATTTCTAGGAAAGACAGTTTGTTCTTTGGACTTTATCTCATATCGGCTTTGGCATTGACACACATATCGTGGCTCGCATTATGTCAATTCAATTACGTCATTAAAAAATAAACCTTGGTATCATTCATCTCTTTCCAACCTTATTCTTAGGCGGAAATAATTTTCTCTTCGGTTAGGCCACTGTGTGCGAAATCAGTGGGGGACTTTTTTTTTAAACATTGATAGGCGGAAAAATCTGATGGCTTCATCTTTTAAGAAATGATATTTTTAATGATGTTACATGTATTTAAAAACTTAAATATACGTCTTATGGTGTCCTTACTGTCATAATTAATAGTGATGAAAAGAAACTTATATGCCAAACGGGAAGAAGAAGGATTTGAATGAATTTTAAGAAAATGAAACAAGAAAAGTGCTTTATCCCTGTGTCTATCACAGTGATATGTTAGATTATTGTTGTGTTGTATTTTCAAGACAGCTCTTAATGCCTTACGTATCTTGTTTTCTATCCTCGATGTTTTCTATGTTCAATGATTTACCTAATGGTTGTAACTCTTCTTGGGCAGATTTAAATTCTACAATTGATAAATGTTTGGGGAAAGGGGGGAGGGTTGTTGTTGTTGTCCCTGTGTCGGTACTTAAAGAAAGGCAAGGGTCAATGAACGTTTACAACAGCGCCCTAAACGGAACCTTCACGGTGATCAAGTTGGCGTGAAGAGAACAACCGGACATGACGCATGGAATGGGCGTGACGTCATTTGGTGTCATCTTCTCTCACGATCATATCTACATGTTTAGGATGATCAATGGGAAATTGTCATTTCCAGCAATATTCGGCAAGATGTAAGATAATGTTCATTTCTTGAAACAATTGGTTCGATTTACAAGAACGTTCATTTCTTGAAACAATTGGTTCGATTTACAAGAACGTTCATTTCTTGAAACATTCGGGACGATGCAAGAGATCGTTCAATTCTTTTAATATTTTGCAAGATGGAGATGAATCGGTGGCGTCACTAGGGGTGGGGTTGGGGTGGGCCGCCCTGGGTGACACCATCTGGGGGAGACACCCAAATGTAAAATAGTTTATGTTCCCGTTAATTGGCACTGGGAAAACTCGGAGGAGTACTATGGATTAATTCGTGAGGGGCTGACACCATGAACTACCGCCCCGGGTGACACCAACCCCTTTGACGCCTCTGAGAACAATGATCACTTTTTTAAAACTTTAAATACCGCAGACCGACATGTTCATTAGATGCAAGTTGCGGGCTACACCATACGTTTTTGTCGCAGTAACATATAAAGAGCTACTGGTCTTTAAGTGTTGAACAATGAGTTTAAACACTACATAAGTTTAACGAGGGTTTGTTGACAATGAACTATCCTTAATTTACATAACAGCACGTGATCTCCGCGTGACAGGGTCTAGTTTTTCATAAACTATTCAAAAATATCTGGGGCACATTTTTATCCTCTTATCTTATTTATTACACACGATCCCTCTATGCAGAAGGTAATTGCGTGTTACGTTTATCTATAGTTAATGCTTAATCTTGTATTTGTATGCGAGTTATAAGTGTTGATACGGGGTTGGCTTGTATTTTGTTTTCATCAGGTAAACTTTTCCACTTCCGAATTCGAGATGGGAAGAAAGATAATGTGTATGTGTTTGTTCACACATAATAAGAAGAGCTGCGGAAATTACGACGATTAATTAATTAATTAATCGTTTAAATTTTAACCGATTAACATAATTTGATCGATTAAAATTCTATTAAAATTTAAGAAAATATTTGTTTTATTTTTTTTTTCAAATTTATTAATAATTTATAATTTTTTGTTACTTACATACCTTTCCCTCATATTGTTATTATTAATTTAAACGTGCATACGTAAATAAAAAAGGCTTTTCTTCCTGATTTCTTGCATAGCAGAACGAATTTGTTGTATTATGTCCCAAAATTTGGGAGCCATGGAGTTACCGTGACCTAACCAATATCACGAAATAATGAATCACAACTTAACGGGATCTGTCCGTAAATGAGTTAAAAAATATAATTTATCGAAATTAATTGATCATTTTTTTCCCGATTAATCGAACAATTTCTTTTAATCAGTACCAGCCCTAATAATAAAAAATCATGTTGATTTTTTATCTCCCGAAATCTATCTGAGATTAACTGTTTGTTGTATTTCCAAGTTAGAATTAATTGCCTTATGTATTATTACTACTTTGCTATTTGATCATCTATCCTCTAGTGACTCTAGGGTTTCCAGAATTAACTAATGGTGTTTTAGGTTTTAGTATCGAACATTCTGCTGTAATGGAACTGGCAACTTTCTCTCTCTCTCTCTTTTTTTTCTTTGAATTTGTTCCAATTTATCCATGTTTTCTTTGGTGGATGGATCCTTTCCTTTCCTGAAGGTGCATATTCTAGCAAATGTGTAATCAAAGTAAGGTAGCATTTTAGAGGTCTGTAAAAGTTTTTGTTTATAATGCCTAAGGTTTCGTTAGATTTTACTAATGACTCCACTGACATGGGGATTCTGTGATTTCTCATTTACTATTACTCCTGACTACTTCGCACGTCTAGTTTGGAATAGTTGTTTTGAAGAATAAAAGATTTAAAATGTATTTCTTAGGGGGATTTTCGTTGTTCTTCGTAAAAGCTGACATTTTTCTGAAAGGAAACACAAACGACTTCAATTAGTTTCCCATATTATTGTTTCCTCCGGGTCTTTTATAAGAGTTTGCTGTTCCGTTCTGATTTAATCATCAGATAGATTATGCAATCATCAGCAAATAACCCAACTTTGGTTCATGATCAGATGCTGTTATATAAATCATATATATAAATTATGAAGTGAAAGGTTTTGTTGGTCAGTTCCTTTGTGGAGTTCCTGAGTTATCTGTTATTGATTTAGATTTAAATTTTTGGTTCGATCCGTTAATTATTACAATTTTCTCTTTACTGCAAAGGAAGTCTTGGATCGAATGATGTTTGTGACTCAAGATTAAATAATAGTTCAGTTGTTTTTTTTTTTGTTTTTTGTGGTAAACTAAAGGGGCGGAGTTTATCAAATGCTTTTAACAATTTTAGTAATTTCGCACACATTTGATTATTATTGTCTAAGCCTTTTGGCAGATCATCTATTAGAATAAATAAATGTGTTTTAGATTATCTGGTTTTTTCTAAAGTCTTGTTGATATGGGGGCCTAGAACATTATGTTTCAGCAGCTATTATTAATAAATAACTATTCTACTATATATTATGAGTTCCAGTAACTTACAGGTAATACTAGTTATTAATAAAGGTCTATTATTACCCCAGGTCTGATTTAGGACCGTTTATAAAGAGTGGGGCTACATCAACTTATCTCCAAAAGTGGGGAGCTTTATTCTGGTTTAAAGAGGTTTGGTAAAGAACTACAACAATTGGTAACAGTTTATTTATTGATTGATTTTTAGTTACCTTACAGGCCTTTCATCTGGATTATAATGTTTGTTTATTTTTTGTTTAATTTGAAAGTCATTTTATTTATATCTATCTAGTCTACAGTAATGCAACCTAATTTGTCTATTTTACTGAAGTGTTTTAAAACTTCTTTGTCACCCGAGGCTAAAAATGATGATATAAAATATTTGTTGAGGATGTTTGTACATTCATCAATTGTTTTAAGAGACATTTATAGTGTATAAACGCTCAGATTTCATTCAAAATGAAAAAAAAATATAAACAACAAATTAAATGAATAAACTCACCGATGTGCTTGTTATTCTTATTTGTTAATGATTTAAGTCTCATCCTAAAAACAGGTTTAATTATTCTGAATATCATTTTTGTATTCTCATCATTGCGGAATTTTTTTAAAAATGGTTTGGCCTAATAAAAGATAACTAACTGCTGTAGCCTAATTTCTTGAATAGCTTACAGCTAAACAAATCGTTTACACAACTATAAAAAGAGATATTTCCGCAGGACTGTAAACGACATTAATGAATTTGTGAAATGTAATTTAGAGATTATTTCGATAAGAGAATTCCATATAGCTGTAATTTTACTTTTCTAATAAACAAAGATACGATGTCGAAGTTGATTTGTTTAGCTGTGCAGCGATTTCTGATTATCGATATCAAAGGACGATTAACACTGAAAGGTGGTCTGACTCCGACTACCACCCCCTAAACTTTTCCGTTCCTTTTCCTCCCACGCCCTCTAAAATCCACGCAACATAGTCTTTTTTTTTTAAATGTCGAAAATCTGGCGTCGCTTCTTTTCGTGACGGTATCGCCTGGTAAACACGTGATGCTAGGACCTGCCCCCGTGAATAACTGGCCGATTCTACATCTAATCGAACGTCCGATCTCTGCCCATGGGTCAGACATGACCGACGTAGTCGACACGGAGGGCAGGCGGGTTAAGGTCAGTGATCCTCAAGCCGCTACATGGTGGCAGCTTAAAAATTGTAAGCCACTAGCACATATCTAAATTACGATTCACTTCAGATATCTCCGACCATCTTCGAAATACGATCCCCTAAGTTCCATCCTACCATCTTTGAAATGCGATTTCTTTAATCCTACCTACACCTAATTGAAATTATTTTTTGTAATTTAATTTACGAAAATTATACATTGATTTTTTTTTGTTTCATTATTTTCTTTTAGCTCCATCTGGTTTTTACCTCCCACAACAAGTTTTCACACAAATGATACGTAAGATATCAAATGAAAGGCTGGAAACTTAAGCTTCTAATTTAAATGAAATGAAAAAGATAGAAGCTGTTTTTTTTTCTCCGCAAACTTCCAAAACCATACTGATTAAAACAAATATTGAATATACTGAGTATCATATTTTTCATTAAAAGGCTTTTTTTAAAAATAACTTTCGTTGTAATTTTGTTCTCTTTTCCCGATATCTTTTACCAACATGGGACCGTGGGCGTTTTTTTTTTTTTTTTTTTTGTGTTGTTTGTTGTTGTTTGTTTGAGCGTTTGAAAGCATCCGACAACATGCGTCGTCTTGCAGAATATCCCGGGAAGATGCGGCAACATAGTGAAATCTAAGAAAATACGATGGGTCACAGGTTTCACAATACGATGGGTCACAGGTTTCACAATGCGATGGGTCACAGGTTTCACAATACGATGGGTCACAGGTTTCCCAATGCGATGGGTAACAGCTTTCACAATGCGATGGGTCACAGGTTTCACAATGCGATGGGTAACAGCTTTCACAATGCGATGGGTCACAGGTTTCACAATGCGATGGGTCACAGGTTTCACAAAGCGATGGGTCACAGGTTTCACAATGCGATGGGTCACAGGTTTCACAATGCGATGGGTAACAGCTTTCACAATGCGATGGGTCACAGGTTTCACAATGCGATGGGTCACAGGTTTCCGTGCGCACTTCCAATGATGGGAACTCTGGAGATTTTCAGAAGCATTTTCATCGTGTTCCTCAATTATCAGATCCTAGGCAAACACCTTCTCGTCTTTGAGACCATCAATTCTGACACACTTCTAAGCTCGTTTTACCCAAGTGGCACAACATGCCTGAAAATCTTCGTTCTTCAAGTTGTCAAGCTCTCCCAAAGACATCAGCAACAATCTGACCCCTGTTTTCGAAGTGGTGGCCCTATCAATGGATCCTTCAGCTTCGGGAAAAGTCAATAATCACGGGTGCCAGGTTGGCGGAGTGGGGTGGTCGGGTCAAGATGTTGAGACCCGTTTCCTCCAAGCCCTCGACCGTCTGCTTCACTGTGTGGGCCGGGGCGTTGTCGTGGTGGAACCACTGCCATTCGAAGGACACACGTGGGTACCACCGTCGCATTCCACCGACGACGTCTAACAGGCTTGTGGTATGAAACCATGAGCCATTCACAGTCTCGTTTGGCTCCAAGGGTTCAGCAGCAGCCACACTTTATCGCCTGAAGAAGATGGCGCACATGGTCTTCTTCACCGATCTGGAGCGTCTGGCCTTCTAGGGGCCCGGCTCCACTTTTTTCCAGACCCTGGACTGTTTCTTCATTTCAGTTGCCAGGAGATTGAAGGAGGGAGCTTTCCCATTCTTCAGACGCCTCAGGAAGTCAAGAAACCACTGAGCAAAGTCAGCCATCTGCTCGTTTGTTTAAGGGATCCTGAGGGAAACAATGATGGTGATTACGTTGAGAAGTTGTTAGCCTAGGCTCTCATAGTTGAGGAACACGATGAAAACACTTCTAAAAATCCCCTGAGTTTAAATCATTGCAAGGGCGCGCGGAAACCTGTGACCCATCGTATTGTGAAATGCAACATGTATGTGTAAAACTACAGAAAACCACAACACGCGTTATATTAAAACTATTTCAAATTACAGCAGTTGAGACCATTAGTAGACATGCCAGTCATGGGAATGAGATAAAAATGTTAATTAACTAAAATAACAACGTCATCAAGACCTTAACAAAAAACTTATTTGAGTAAAGGTCTTTTGCCTGAGTTTTGAAACACGAAACCTACTTTGGTTCCATATTCTAAAACGTTAAAAATCCTATACCTAGTTTGCCAATCACATTACACAAGCAATTTTAAAATAACATCTTATCTGGAGAACCCTCGAAAGTTAACGGGGCGCACACAAATATACGACAGAAAAATAGATAAAATTCATAACTTTATGTAATAGAGATTTCTTCCTATTTCCCCCCTGTCTTCGGGATTTGCCAATTTGATTATCTAATCCCTCGGACGGCTAGCGCCACTGTCTCGTAGATTGGAACTATCCAAAATGAAAAAAAAAAAAAAGACTTTTGCTTTTCTTTTAAGGATATAACTTTTCTTGTACACTGCGTGGGCTGAGAATTTTGGCAGAGGAGAAGCGCACTCTGAGATTTAATCATGAGTTGATTCATTCACAAATCTGAATTTTATTTTATCACTTTTTGTAAGGTTGGGTAATGACTTCAGTTCAGTTTTTCGGTGGCTGGAGATGTAATCTAAGTGGAAAGTGATAGGTTTTGATATAATCAAGGGGAGGGAGGGCTAATATTATAACCTAGGAGGCTATTGATATGGTTTGAGCGGGTTGGGGGTGGGGGCTTAGAAAATAATCGCTTAAGTGGACTATGATATAATCTATTGGTTATTTGACATCGGTGTATTTTTTTCTAGGTGAGTAACAATATAATCTTATAGGTACTTTGTGATGGTTGTTGGCCAGCAATATAATCTCTTATATGGCTCCTGATAAGTTGTTCGTTACCAAAGTATTTTTAATGTGGCTTATGATATGTTGTTAGCTTGCAATATAATCTCTTGGGTGCTTTGTGATATGTTTGTTGGCTAGTGATAAAATCTCATATTGCTAGTAAAAATTATCTTAGCTAGAAGGAATAAGATCCGGATCACTGTGGATCTGATGAACTAATCGACAGCTAGGAATATAATCCCCAACACCGATCATAAAAAAAGTAATCAAGATTGCTTTTAAAGTTAAAGATATCATTTATAGAAAGGTACAAATATAATTGTGCAATGAAGGCCTGGCATCTCATCTCTTCGGTTTCTTAAGATTTTATCGGGTACTTTTATCGGGTACTTTTATCGGGACAATTGCAAGTTGATGGCTAATGATGTAATCTTTCATGTTATTGGGATGCTATCTTCTGGCCCGCTAGGATTGAACTCTCTTGTCCCTTGGAACTTGGCTTCTTGTCGCCATGTCTGACGCGTAATGCGCTGAGCAATAGAGAAAGAAAGAAAAAAATAGTAAATTTTTGTCGTAGTGATTTTGTACATTAGGGCTTTACACAATCTAATCGCAAGTCACAGCGTCCCGTAAACAAATTGTACATCTACAGACGCGATGACAGACACAATGCCACAAATTTCATGGCTGGGTCATTTAAGATTGGATCAGAACACAACCGATCAGACAGTCGTGGCTTCTGCAGACGATGTTGGCTGCCAAAAAAATAGAAGGCGATTTTATTTTGGCGGGAAAAGGGCATGTGGTAGAGTAATGATTGAATGAAGCTAAAAATAAATCGATCCCAGGGACTTCTTTCTTGGCTCCAGGAAGTCTAACAGTTGGTTGTTTTCTTTTTCTTACTCCGGTAACTAAGTCAAAGTATTTTCCTGAGATAAAGTCGATAAAGTCGACATCACCTAACGGTGTGTGTGTGTGGGGGGGGGGGGGTAGTTTAGGAGATGCTAAAAGAAGAAGCTGAAGAAAATAATATTAAATGTAAACCTGTTTATCTTCCTCCAATTCTCGACATAGAATTGTCGCCTAGTACATGGAAAAGAAAGGAGTACGATGTTTATTACTAATTAAATGTCTTATTTTTTTGGTAAGATCTAGAAAGAGAATATGTAGAAAATATGAGTAAAAGTTTCGAACAAAGTCCATTCTGTCTGTGTGCACTGCTGCCAAAGGGGCGATAGTCAAACTACAAATAATCTAGAATGCGATGGAATGCAAAGTTCTCGTCTGCTGAAGATATATGACGAAATATGCAATGGCGGTGGCCAATTGCAAGTATCTATGGGTGATCCGTGGGGAAGAGGGGGATATTATCTTTAGGAAGGCAAGAGTATAGTCAAGAAAAGAATATATTCTTTTCAGAACATGCTAAAATATGTGAAGGGGTTCTATACAACAATGTATTAGAGTGTTGTTTTTTAAAATAATAATAATATTTTTAAAAATATAAAAAGAATAAAATGATAATTTATATAGCGCTGTATCCCAGCTAGGAGGCAGGCTCACAGCGCTTTACATGGAGATAACAATACGTATATTAATTAAATAAACTTTCATATCATACTAAGTAATACTAACTACATAAATGACAATTCGTAGTACATCAGCTACGTTAATCATTAAAAGAAATGTTGTTTCATTAATTTTGAAAATAAAGTTTGAAAAGATGTGTCTTCAGTGCAGTCATGAAGGACTTAGCAGTTGAAATACTACGGATGTGTAATGGAAGAGGAAATAAAATAAAGTGATGAACTTTAAAAAAAAAAGGGGGGGGGAAAAAGAATGGTATTTTCATTAAGTTTGCCTGCGAAATCCTTCTAATGAGTTAAAAAGTGTATATACGAATAATGCTTACTAAAAATTTAAACTTAAAAAACATAATGTAAACCTAAGAAATGAAAATGGTATAGTCATAGATTATCTTAAATTCCTAAAAATGAATACTAAAAATTTATAACAATAAAACAAAGAACGTGGAGTTCTATAATGCAGAGCTGGCGTATTTTTCTTGGATCGAATTTTAATATTTTTTAAAATTTTATTTACATTTAGGAACATTCCACTAGAGGGTACAGGGTACAGGATCGATTTAGCAGTGTAATAGAAAACCAATGAATATTGGAATAATTTTTTTAATATATTTGAAATAGACCCC
>MUZC01004503.1:222226-267691 GCA_002072015.1 Radix auricularia | reverse complement strand
CCCCCCCACCAACTAAATCCATTTTTTCATGCTAGTTTATCATCTTCAGTGCGCTCTGATTTTCAAGATTCTGTTTAACGAAAAAATATGAAGTCCATCTTTTAATGATTTTTGTCGTCTTTATATTCTTTCAGGAACATTGGAAGACTATTCAATTACTTGGTTGCAATTTCTTTAAAAACGTGTACTCGTATGGACTTCATGCTGGGTGCATCTCTTCTGAAAACGTACATATCCAAATTAAAATAACTGTTTTGATTCCAGTTATCTCAAACAATTACCTGCCAATTACTGCCGACCCATTCATACAGCCGTACGTCATTGAATGGATTCTGTGGCTTATGTGTTAAACCCCATGTAGCAAATGGAGAGCCTCCAGAGAAGAGTAAAATTGTCTTATTTTCTCATATATATATATACACATATGTGTTGCCGTCTGCTAGAGTTAACCTCAGCAGTCGGCTGTGGTTGGCACTACAGGTGTACTCCAGCCCTCCAGCGTCCCTTTAAATTTTAAATAAAATGATTGCTAGCAGCTAATATAGGACTGTTATTAAATATTAATCTTGAAAAAAATAAAAATGAATACGAAGAAATAACTGTTTGAAGTGATCGCCAGTATGTTAGTTACAATTGAGTGTGAAGAGGAAACATTTTAAAAATATATTCTACCACTGGGCATTGATCCCGACATCACTTAGGTCTCAAGCCTAAACTCTTCCACACGCCAGCTGAGCTTTTCAAAATTAAGAAATTTTTAAGTATAAACCATCTTTTATATTTTGTTCTTTTAGTGAGCCAATCAAAACAAGTTTTTCGATTATTAAAACTATTAGGTCTGATTAGCGATCCGTTTAATAGAGAAAGTTTAATAATTTTTAAAAAATTATTATATTTTCAAGGGTTCGTGCAAACATTTGTACACTTTTATTATAAAATATATAAAGTTTGGGAGTCCCAAAACCACCTGGGGCCCCTGGCTATAGCCCGTTCAGCATACCCCCACCCCGCCTACTTAATCCGCCATTGGACCCAGGGAACACAGAAACAAGCCCTGACAACTGAAAATATAAACTATCAGGTGATCAACACAAGGTAGAATGTCTGGACTGTCTGCCTTTTTGTTTGTGAAGTGAAAGTAATAAAACTTTACATGAAATCATATTAAAATAACTCGAGGGAAAGCAAGTAGAGCAGTTTTCCACAGAATGTCTAATGGTGTAACTTTGTCTTTTGTTGTTATTTAAATAAATCATATAAAAAAAAAGAATCTGTATTATGAAAAACTTTCAACGAAGCGAAACAGAAACAGTTTGAGGGGGGGAGGGGGTGGGGGAGAGATTGTTTCTGTACTCTCTAACTTACAAAAAATAGGAAAAAATAAGGATCGGTCGTAATAGAAGGATTCCAATGTAATGTAGCATAAAATTAAACATTTTTATTTCTTTATTAACTCTAAAAAATATCAGCACAACTTTTCTTTTTCTAGGTAAATATTAAAATATTTAATGCACACTTATTTCTACATTTTAATGCGTTTCGTCTGCTCACTAAAGTCAGCCTTAAGTCGTACTCTTGTTTTTTTTTATTTTTTATTTTATTTTTTTTTTTTTATTAAATCCTTGTGGTGTCTGAGCCGTGCGACCGACCGACCGTGCGACCTTGCCGAAAAAACTTTGGATCCATTTTAACCCATTTTCTCGTAAGCTAACGAGCTGAAATTTTGTAGGCAGACTCACGCCAATGCTAAAAATGACGTATCGAAATTTCAAAGCGATCGAATGGACAGTAAATGAATTTTTGTATTTTAAAATTATTTTATTTATCCCTTTATATCCTGTTAATTTTTTTAGATAGAGTGTTGTGGTGCGTAATATGTTCAATAACCTTTCATATAGGTGCGCATTACATTGACAGTACTTTTTAAAAATATATTCACGATCGGTTCGCATTATGTTAAACACGTTTTACGATACATAACTAGAATTTTGTATTTTCGGATTGTTTTGCTCTGCGTATTATAATGAACATTCTTATAATTATGCCACATACATAAAGGATTTATAGTGAAAAACCTGTTTTTTAAAAGGTTTATTTTAATTATTAAATCCATCATATTAACTTGTGGTGTCTGAGCCGGGCGGGCGACAGACCGACCGTGCGACCGTGCCGAAAAAACTTTGGATCGATTTTCAGCTCACTTTCTCGTAAGCTAACGAGCTGAAATTTTGCAGGCAGACTCATGACAATGACAAAAATGATATATCAAAATTTCAAATGGATCGAAAGGACAGTAATTGAATTATTGAATTTCAAAATTATTTTATTTATCGTTATAGCCTGTTAATTTTTTGAGATAGAGTGTTGTGGTGCGCAATATGTTCAACAACTTTTCATGCCACGCAATAAGGTGCGCATTACATTGACAGTACTTTTTAAAAATATGCTCACGATCGGTGCGCATTACATTAAATTTTACAAGACATAACTAGAATTGTGTATTTTCGTTTTTTTTTTGCCCTGCGTATTTTAATGAAAATCCTTATAGTTATGTCTCGTAAATTAAGGATTTATTGTAAAAAACTTAGATTTTTACGGGTTTTTTTTATGTTCAGTTTTAAATGTGATCACCTTAGATTATAGCCCAAAGTCCCTTAAATCTTCACACTTCCCCTCCAAGAAACTTTTAAAGAATGTCGAACACACGCTGAACAATGATAAACTGCACGCGTGTGAACAAAAAAGATAATCATTTCCTTGGACACACAAGATGAAACAGAGAAGAGAGAGAGAAATGAGAGAAAGTCAATAGAGGGCGTCCCAATTTTTTTTTTATTTTTTTTTTGCAAGAATCAGACTTTAGGCAACAATCTATACGTTAGCGTGTGCTTTTATTTAATTTAGAGTTTGAATACACCCCCATCAATATTTCCTTCAGGCTAAATGGCTGCGCAGCTGAGCTGACATCTGACCGAAACTGCGCAGCAAATGACATTTTCACGCAGCTAATATGGTGTAAAAAATAAATTTAGCACATGGACCAACGACAAGCTGTAGTGATTTTATTAGCTCAATATTATACAACAGGAATACAAATTCGTATAAAGACTGATGTCAAAGACGTAACATGCGCTTCACTAAATGGCAGTTTTCTTTCAAACTCAATAAACTTACTTTTTTTAAAAATTGTTTTTTTTTTAACCATTCTGATTTAAAATCAAATCCCTATATAGTAAAATGTTAGTATTACGATCATAAAAATACGTCATTTTATAAGCTGAAAAAACCTTCACTGCAAAGAATATTATTAATAATAATAATACATTTTTTTTAGTTTTTAAAAAAGCTTAAATGTAAATACAAAGAAAAATAATCCGTTTCTCTTAGAGGTACAAGTATCTGCCAATTTAGTGAATTGTTACTATTACAAAAAAAAAAGAGCGGGAAGCCATTAAGAATGACATAAAATTTATTAGAAGATCAGCCTCCTAGCATTCTTTTATTCATGTGCAAAGAAAATGTGTCTTTCAAACAAATAAACCATAATTTCCACGCTCCCCAAGCCTAAATATTCACAAATTTTATCCGGCTCAAAATTAATCTATTTGTCTTGAACTAATTTCATGCTAAATGGGTGTTTTTGGAGAGTTCTTTCCTAGAACCAAAGGAGTCACTTGAAAAGATTTTGCTTTCATTTTATGATTAATTTGAAAAGAAATTAATCCTTGCCCATTAGAGTTTTGTAACTGTTAAGGGCCTTTTGTTTTTCTGGTAGCGTATAGAGAGAAAAGCATTCGTTATTAAAGCAGAAATTTAAAATATGGATGGTAATTCATAAATTCACATTACATTCTATTTTCTCGACACACGTATCGTGATTTTTATAGAGAAGTTGTTTTTTTTATCGCTATACAAATTTAGTGATGCGTTTATACACATTACAAAATTTTTAAGGGTAATTTGAGACTCAAAAACAAAGTATAGTAAATTTTTTTATTGCTCACCCCGTGGCATAGCATGGGCATCGGGCTTGTATTTATATATGTATGTTTATATACCAGCAGTGTGTGTCTGTGGATTAAATGCAGCAATAATTGAGTTCTTAAAAATAAACGACAAAGTCTTGTAATAGGGGCCTCTAAAAACTGCTTATCAATGCGCCCCGATTAAAATAATGTGTAAGGCAGAAGAAAGAATGTGGAATCAAACGTTCTATAATTTTATGTTATGTCGCATAGTTTTAACGTAGATATCTAGTGACGATAAAAAACTATGAACATTCGTAAGCGGAAAAAAGGGTGGCTCCGATATATTAGAGGATTGTAGAAGAAATAAAAAACTATTTTAAAAGTCAGGACACATGGAGGTAATGTACTCCTGTGTGTCCAAGAATCTCCACCCCGAAAGGAAAGACCACCCAACATATGTCCCTAAGCTAATATAGTTTCCACTGGTAAAGGATGACATGCTTGGAGGAATTTTCAAGTCGTCCTATAAGAGTCTTAGATAAGGTCTCTCTGAGTAGTTCAATATGTAAAACAAGGTAGGAATAACTTCTCTGTGTGTTTGGCGAGCAGTTCTTACTAAACGAAGATATTGTTCATTTTTGAGAGATCTCAAAAATAGTTTTGAGAGTACCAGCTTTTTGTGGAAGTCAACACCTCGGTTTCAGAGCCCCCAAAATTTGGTGTTCTCAAGTTTTCATAGAGTTGAGCACTTCTTCGGCATGCAGTAGCTACTTGCTTGAAAGCCAATTTTCAGACTAGAATTTGTGTATAACAATCTGTAATTTTCTTAGTTGTATACAATCTAGCATTTCGCCATAAGGCAAGATGGCGACATAGGACTAGTGCATTTCATTGGCGTGCTTTTTTGCCCTAAAAATCCCAACTACAATAATTAAGATTTTAATAACGTTTGACTTAAAAACTCAATTTTAATCTAAGGCAACTTAAGACAAATGTTGTTTTTTTTTCTTGTTCAGAATTAATTAAATCCCTGATATGGACACTTTTTGTGAAAAAAAAGAGATTTTAGTTTTCGTTTCTAATGGCAATTAATACCTTCCGGTAATTGCTATTTGAGGCTAAATTAATAATTTCAGATAAAAAATATTTTACCGTACGTAACTAAAGCCATTTGACTCTTCTCATTAGGCAAAGTCGTTGTACGTTAATGGGATTCCAATAAGTAGAACAAAATGAGGGATTAAGTTGTATATCTAGTTTAAGACGGAAATTTTCTAGTATCTTACATAACTTGTGAATTTATATTCAGTAAAAGGCTATTTCCTTAAGACGTGCTAGTTATTTATGATAGATGAATGGAAATAACACGAAACAAAAGTCAGTGCTGTAAAAAGAATATCTAGACCTTGAAATGTTTTTTTTTCTTCCAATTAATGGTTTTTATTTCCAGACCTTAATTTTTTATTTATTTTAGAAAATCCCGTACAAAAAATATATGTATTAAAAAATTCTAATCTTATTAATACCAAAAAAATATTTTACAAAGGAAAGACGAGATGGGATTTTTAGGGTAAAATGCTGAAAGTTTTTTTTTAAAATCATATAATTTATAAACATTTAATTTGAACAGATAATTTAAAAGACCTATTAAAATCTAGGCAATAACTGTGGAAATGTTTGTTTTCAAATCTTCGGAATAACTATGTATTATCAGATATTGAATAGGAAAAGAAACTATCATCATTTCACGGTGAGAATATTTGAAATTTTGGAAATATTTTTTTTTTGGAAATAAGAAGTTTTGCCAAGCCGTCTAAAACCGTCTAAATCCCAGTTAAGTTCATCAAATACACCCACGGATGCCATGATTATTTCTGAATGATTCTGGTTTCTGTATTAACTTATTTTTAAGCTCTTTAGTCAATGCTGTGATTAACAAAAATCTCGATCAATCCCAACTCCCACCTTTAACAATATGGAGGCTTTAACAATTGTAAGTTTTCCCGAGCAAACCGATAAATGCAAGAAAAACCTGTCGCAAAGAAACAATTTAAAAATTGATACACATATATAAAAAAAAAAATCAAATATATTAATCCACCTTGAATATTTATGATTTTTTTTTAAAAGCCCCAAAATCTAATGTTCTCAATTTAATTTTTACGAAAGGGACCTCCTTCAATCTCATATGTCCCTGGTCAAGTTAGACCTAATAATTGAGCTCATCTCCAATTTTCTACTAATTTCATCTGCTTAATATCAGTTTACCTATTAGTGTATTCGTTGTACAACAACAATTTTATTATCACTTACTCGACGATTAATAATCACTTACTTCCCTATATGCTTAATATCGTTTTACCTATTAGTCTTTTTATTATCAAAGCAGAATTTTATTTGCGGTTATTCGAATAGTAATCAGTATTGAATTTTCATCCACGAAATAAAAATGTTTTTATAAAGACATTATTATAATTCAAAAATTGTTTTGATATATTTTTTCCTTCAGTAGGAGACGAACAAATCTAAGTCCCCAAATTAGATCCTAATTTACTAAATTTATTAGGGCCTTACTCAAGTTTGGCATTTATTTAAAGATACAGTATATTCAATTTACCAATTCGATAATTTCAAATTGTATCACTGTCAGGTCTCCTTTGAAGAACTAGAAAATGAGAAGTGCAAATTTATGTAACGATCCTAGCACTCTAGAACATTAGGAATCTGTTGGCAATGAAAAGTTTTACAGACGATTTGAAATCTGCTGACATAAAATACTTAACAGACTATTTGAAATCTGCTGACATATGAAATATTTTCAGACTATTTGATATCTGCTGACACATGAAATATTTTAGAGACTATTTGAAATCTGCTTACACAAGAAATACTATACAGACGATTTGAAATCTGCTGACACATGAAATATTTTACAAACTATTTGAAATCTGCTGACATAAAATATTTTACAAACTATTTGAAATCTGCTGACATATGAAATATTTTCAGACTATTTGATATCTGCTGACACATTAAATATTTTAGAGACTATTTGAAATCTGCTGACACAAGAAATACTATAAAGACGATTTGAAATCTGCTGACACATGAAATATTTTACAAACTATTTGAAATCTGCTGACACATGAAATATTTTACAGACTATTTGAAATATGCGGACGCATGAAATATTTTACAAACTATTTGAAATCTGCTGACACATGAAATATACCCTAGACCATTTGAAATCTGCTGACACATAAAATATACCCCAGACCATATGAAGTCTGCTGACACATGAAATATACCCTAGACCATTTGAAGTCTGCTGACACATGAAATTTACCCCAGAACATTTGAAGCCTGCTGACACATGAAATATACCCTAGACCATTTGAAGTCTGCTGACACATGAAATATACCCCAGAACATTTAAAGTCTGCTGACACATGAAATATACCCCAGAACATTTGGAAGTCTGCTGACACATGAAATATAACCCAGTACATTTGAAGCCTGCTGACACATGAAATATACCCCAGAACATTGGAAGTCTGCTGACACATGAAATATACCCCACAACATTTGAAATCTGCTGACACATGAAATATACCCTAGACCATTTGAAGTCTGCTGACACATGAAATATACCCCAGAACATTGGAAGTCTGCTGACACATGAAATATACCCCAGAACATTGGAAGTCTGCTGATGTTTTCAGAGTCTGAAAAGTTTTTTTTCAACGTTGAAACAATTTTTATTTAACTTCATACCAAGGGCGCTAACACCGTGTTGCACAATCGGCTCAACATAATTTCTCTTTAGCCGAATCATTTCTTTTTAAAAGTTTGCAACAGACCAACACGATGAATGGTTGGGGACATTTTAGCAGTTAAAATACCATTTACAAGGTAATAAGTTTGTTTAATATTCAAATTATACATGTAGGATATTGTTTCGTTCAGTATTAAATTGTTTTGATCAAGAGTAATTTAAAAGCGTTACTTTATTATTTCAAAACACTGCTACATTATTTGTTACCAGAAGTGACGCTGTTTTCAACATCACCCAAAACACTGAAAGATGACTGATCGTAAAGCACTTTTGAAACTAGATTAAACTAAAATTCAATTATTGCCTTCTAATTCAGGAATCTTTGTTTCTAAGGGAGACTATCTTTGAGGGTATTTTATGAAATTTCTTCTCGTCAAATTATCATGGAATGCTGGTTAAATTCTTATTTCTTTTTCCTTGTACTGAACTTCTGAGTTGTTCAGTCTTTGCCTCTTCTCACTGACGTTTACTTTTCAGCTATTGGGAGAAAGATCATGAATATTTTTACGCGGATGTATTCTAAAAAAATAATCTACACGATACACAAAAAAAGTGTGTGCTCAAAACAAAAGTTTATCGTCTTTAGAGTCTGCACATGTGCTACCCAGTGTTTTTCGTAATTCCTTCACCAGTTTTACACAAGTTTTATATTATATTTACATTATTTAATAAATACTATATCTTGGGAAAATAAGTAAAGATTTTTAAGAACACAGAAACACATAATTTGTTTATGTATATTGATTTTATTTAAAAGCCTTATCACAATTCTATTTTAAAGTACAATAAAGAAAGAACTTGAAAGGTATGAAGTAATGCAACCAAACGGTATATCGTGCAGGAGTTTAGTCACAATGTTTTTGAAATCCTAGCGTAATTTATTCTTAAATTTAATTACAATATTTTCCTACGTTGCAGGTTTAATTATTTTAAATGGCTATTTTATTATTTAAATTTCAAAATCATAAAGTTTCGTTCAAAAAAAAAGCAATCAATTTAATAAAAGTAATAACAATAATAGCAGTGCCACAATCTTGTAGTCTTAGTGCCTCAACGAACACTCACTCACGGATGGCCAATTTGTCCTTGTAACTTGTGAGTTGCGCACGATGGTGTGTTTGGTGGTCGCTTTTGTGTTATTAAAGTTATTGGTTAGTGGTGCGAAAGCGTGCAAAATTGTTTTTGATGACGTCATTAGAATATGTGTAAAAGTTTAGAGACTTTCGGTGTTGTGGTAAGGTGGGACGCCATTAAAGTTTATTTTGTCAGCAGTGTCCTTATTTCTTGTGTAATAGAAATTTTAACTGAACTTTTTCAATGTGCCACAAGCGTCCTAATAATTGTATCTTGACCTCTTGTTCTATATAAAATTGTTAGGAAGCTTTTGACACACTGAACTTTTTCAATGTTCAGTGTGTCACAAGCCTCCAAATAATAAATTTTCTGCGCGGTAAATGGAAACTGCTGCGCGGTGTCAATAAGATATCTGCATGGCCGCGCAACCACGCAGCTTAGGGAATATTAAATTATTCAAAGCCTCAATCTTATCTATAGACACTGAAGTTGGCCAAATTTTAAGCGGGCACTGACCGCTAGCAGACCACTCAAGGAATAATGATACCATAAAACCCAACCTAGCACTTTTAAAAAAAATACAAGATTTTCATAAATGTTAAATGTTCATTTGATAGTGTAGAATGTAGTCTCTCATCTTGACATGATTAAACAACACGTCAAAAATTTTCACTTGATTAATCTTTACTGTCGCACCCTTATGCCAACTTCCCTTCAATTTTTCAGACTAATTTTTTTATAATTTTTATATTTAAATATTGCTTCTGGGAAGCTTGTCTGGACCTGTACTCTGCCCACATCAGTCGTATGATAGTCATGAAATACAACAAACTACACCACATGTATAATAGTCATGACTTACAATAAACTACACATCATGTATGATAGTCATGGCATACAACAAACTAAACCTCATGTATGATAGTCGTTACATACAACAAACTGCACCTCATGTATGATAGTCATGACAAACAACAAACTACACCTCATGTATGATAGTCATGACATACAACAAACTGCACCTCATGTATGATAGTCATGACTTACAACAAACTACACATTATGTATGATAGTCATGGCATACAACAAACTGCACCTCATGTATGATAGTCATGACTTCTAACAAACTGCACCTCATGTATGATAGTCATCACAAACAACAAACTACACCTCATGTATGATAGTTATGACATACAACAAAATACACCTCATGTATGATAGTCGTTACATACAACAAACTACACCTCATGTATGATAGTCGTTACATACAACAAACTACACCTCATGTATGATAGTCATGACATACAACAAAATACACCTCTTGTATGATAGTCATGACATACAACAAACAACACCTCATGTATGATAGTCATGACTTACAACAAACTGCACCTCATGTATGATAGTCGTTACATACAAGAAACTGCACCTCATGTATGATAGTCATGACATACAACAAACTGCACCTCATGTATGATAGTCGTTACATACAACAAACTGCACGTCATGTATGATAGTCATCACAAACAACAAACTACACCTCATGTATGATAGTCATGACATACAACAAAATACACCTCTTGTATGATAGTCATGACATACAACAAACTACACGTTATGTATGATAGTCATGGCATACAACAAACTGCACCTCATGTATGATAGTCATGACTTACAACAAACTGTACCTCATGTATGATAGTCGTTACATACAACAAACTGTACCTCATGTATGATAGTCGTTACATACAACAAACTACACCTCATGTATGATAGTCATGACATACAACAAAATACACCTCTTGTATGATAGTCATGACATACAACAAACTACACCTCATGTATGATAGTCATGACATACAACAAACTACACCTCATGTATGATAGTCATGACTTACAACAGACTACATCTCATGTATGATAGTCATGGCATACAACAAACTACACCTCATGTATGATAGTCATGACTTACAACAAACTGCACCTCATGTATGATAGTCATGGCATACAACAAACTACACCTCATGTATGATAGTCGTTACATACAACAAACTACATCTCATGTATAATAGTCATGAACTACAACAAACTACATCTCATGTATAATAGTCATGAAATACAACAAACTACATCTCATGTATGATAGTCATAACATACAACAAACTGCACCTCATGTATGATAGTCATGACTTACAACAAACTGCACCTCATGTATGATAGTCATTACATACAACAAACTGCACCTCATGTATGATAGTCATGACAAACAACAAACTACACCTCATGTATGATAATCATAACATACAACAAACTGCACCTCATGTATGATAGTCATGACTTACAACAAACTGCGTCACGTCTTATGTTTGTTTTTGAAATTCTATATTTTTTTCCGTACAAACATGTGTTTGTAACTATATGAAATGATTCTATTTTTGAAAATGGTATCTAACTGCAAAATTTCCAATTCATTTCTCGGTATGAAATTAATGGCTGAGTTTAGTCTTGACTTATCTTTAGGCGCAATCTGTGACAATCTGTGACAATCAGGCTGATATTGTGTCGGTAGAAATTTCCAAAAGCTGGTCGAAATCACCCCGCACTTCCTCCCTTTTCCAAGTGTATTTTCCCCACACACAAGAATTCATCTATTTAAATGTATTTTTTCATTTCAACAATTTGAAATGTTGTCTCATTTTGTTCCTTTTTCCTTTCTATACTTTTGATATTTCAATCTCTAATATTGGTTTCGAATCTGCAAGAGACGAATGTAATCAGATAAGGTCATTCAGAGATAACTCTGGCAAGGCGTCGGCCACTCAAACTGCGCTCTTGAATTTATTTTCTTTACCACTTAGAATAATAAAGGACGTTGGCATTTAGGAACGTACAATATAAAAGCAAAACTACGCAAAAAACAAGTTATCTGGACATGAGATTAACATTTTGAAAAGGACATCGTAAAAATAATAATTTTGCAAGCAACTGATGAAATGAAGTGGTAACGTGTTGTCTCTGAGAATAACTGTCGTTGGTTTTTATTTTATTATTGAAAGTTGATGTTGAAATTTTAAGTTTAAAAAAAAGCCATTTCATGATGTGGGCATTGTCTTCATCCGGGGAATTAGAAACAGACAAACATGACGAGTACGACGCCCTTGTCGTCTTCAGCAAGAGTTGCCTGAGTTTTGAAAAAAATGATTCAGATGTGGGTAATATGATCGCATTTTAAATATTTATTTGCCGCGTTGGTTTAGTTCAATTCCTTATTTATCGTTTTGTGACTATTTTCTTTATTGTAGAGATTTTTAAAATATAATTTTGGTTAGGATTCTAATAGGAAGCTGTTTCCATTCAGACCCACTCGTTCAAGATGACCGAACTTTTACAAATCCAAGTAGGCAAGTCTTAGCCACTAGAAAACTTGATACGTGGGAAGAACTCGTGGCGGGGGGGGGGGCTGCATTTACATTTTACCTACACATTAGTATTAAAAAATTTACCGTATTTTCGGACCATAAGACGCACTTTTTCTGCCCCAAATAGTGGGAGGAAAAGTGCCTGCGTCTTATGGTCCGAATAGAAGAAGAAAGTGATGTCAGTGATTGTGACCAAATGAGCTTTATGAATTCTGACTTAATCGAAGTAGAGTTACTGGGGTTTTCAGAAGACAAGAGTACTCAAACCTTTGTCATTATGTCTTAATGACAGTGATAATGGTTCTAAATGCCACTGTTGACTGCTGTTCAGCTTATATGGTTCAAATATTATTCTTATTATATCACACTTTTTGGTTCAGAATATTTCTTTACCTATTTTTCTCCTCTAAAACCAGGTGCGTCTTATGGTCGGGTGCGTCTTATGGTGCGAAAAATACGGTAAGTGGGTAGGCGCCCCTTCAATCACAGCCCTGTTTGCTCCCATCCCGTAGCGGAGTTACGCCAAAAATTGTGTAAACATACATCCATGAAACTCTTTAAAAAAAGGCATGCATTCAAAAAAAATTAGGATACTTTAGGAGGCCTGGCATTCTTTTAGGTTGGTCTTGGTCATAAACCGTGATGTTAATATTTTTGGAGTCAAACTTATTTGAATATCTGTGGCCGCGATTGTCGAATTATGTTGACATCTTGCCTCAGCTAAAGTTGAGCTTTATTTAAACTATTTTCAAAAGGACTAACTTTTTGAGAGAGGGAAAAAAAAACATGACAACTTTTCTTCAAGGGTACAGGCATTTTAAAAGTTTAAACAGGTTTTGGCTTCGAAGTTATTACATGATTTATAAAGTTGTATTGAGAGAAATTGCCGTCCGTGTTTGAGAACCGTTACATATTTGGACTTGATAACGTTGTCACCAGTTTAATCTAAGCCTTTGGTGGCGTTTTCCCTGAGCAAGGTCGATAAACTCTATTCACGGAATGACACGGTCATCAGATCTCACTTTCCCACTTGTTAATTATTTGACGTTTGATAAGACACACGCTTCGGCCTCTTAGTGTTTCACAAAACTGTTTTATAATTAAGCAAGCTATTCATGTTCTGATTTAGAAAAGCCCATTAACCAAGAGATAAATAGGTGTTTTGAAACACGCAGAAAAACTGATATAGTAAAGTAAACTGGAAAGAATACCAACTTTAAGGGCAGGAAATAAGAATTTAACGGGTAAATGCAGTGGTGTCTCTAGAAGGGGGGTGCGGACCGCACCGGGTAACACAATCACAAGGGTTAACACCAAAGTATAACACTCTTTTTTTTCTGTTTTTCAGAACTGGGAGACTAGACGGAGGTCAATGGGGTAAATCATGAGGGGATATCACCATGAGCTACCTCACACAAACCCTAGTGACGCCTCTGGGTAGAAGGCTGACCACCGGCCAAACAAGAATGAGATAGATTATTGCAGTTGAGAAAGGCCTACAATAGATGTGGGTCCAAGTACGTCGCTCAAAAGCCACGTACAGTAGATGGGTATCCAGGCAGTGCTGCCAAAAGACACGTACAGTAGATGGGAGTCCAGGCAATGCTGCCAATTGACACGTACAGGCAGTGCTGCTAAAAGACACGTAGAGTAGATGGGAGTCCAGGCAATGCTGCCAAAAGACACGTACAGTAGATTGGAGTCCATGCAATGCTGCCGAAGGACACGTACAGTAGATGGGAGTCCAGGCAATGCTGCCAAAAGACACGTATCCGTTTGAATGGAGAGGAGTATATAGAAGGCCCGGGCCCTACATAGAATTAAGCGCCAACTATGATGATTATGCTAAAACGTTTGTGTTATTTGACATCTGGTTTCCTTAAATATACAGTCGGACCTCGCTAAGTCAAACTTCCCTTAGTCGAAAGCCCCCATAAATCTAATTATTTGTTAGATCTGGGCAAAATTTCCATAAGACTTATGTACTTTAGGTCTTCTTAACTTGAAGATATTTGGCTTCCAACTTCCCTTAGTCAAATTTTCCAAGGCGTTTGGGTTATTGTTCTGGGGTAACATTTCAGAACGCCTGTTCCGTAGAGCCACATAAACGGGCGCAAAATCTTATCGTAGTATAATCAATTAGGGATTGAGCGGCTCTTAACCTAAAAAAAACCTTTGACACAATCTGCTCAGAGGGTCTATAGAGAATTGTGGCCAAGTAATGCTGGCCAAATAAGTATATTAGGCCATTCTAAGGCAGTTCCATGAAAAATTATCAATATAAAATGGCAGGAAAAAGTTAGAGACATGAAAATATTAGCCAGTTGTGGACTACCCAGCAGCAACACTAGCCTCATGCAGAGCCAACTACGCTGGGCGGGGCATGTAGTGCACATGCCCGAATATCAGCTTCCTAAGAGGCTCTTCTATGGTGAGCTTACTGCATGGCATATAGTACGGGGAGGTCCACATAAGCGATACAAGGATGCACTTAAAACCGCTCTAAAGGCCTTTGACATTAGACAAGACTCCAGGGAGGCAGCAGCCAGAAACCGAGCCCATTAGCACTATGATACAGAATTGTGCAGCTGTATGTGAGGTAATAGTCAACAGGCTGCCAAGACAAAAGGTCAAGCCAGGAAGGACCTATCCAAAACCCTCCTGAAAGGATCCCATCCATTTATTGTCCGACGTGCGGACGCCAATTTTTTGCTAGAATAAGGTTAATAATCCACCAAAGGACACACGTGGAAGCCTAGCACAGGACATACACAAATATGATGAGAGCTGTCATCGTCGACTACGACGGAAAAACAACAACAACAAAAACATAGCGGCTCTTGGAAATACAAAAAAATGACCAAGACAAGATTTAAGAGTGTCTGGAAGACTGGTTACTAATTCACGTCCCTTTGCTGCAAGCTGTGACTCTTTTTAAAATGAAAAATCTTACTTCCCCATACCACAGTGGAGAAAATATAGTGGGGCAAGAGAGGGAAGGTGTTTCCTCTCACGGGGTTGTGTCGGTATGTAAAAGCAAGAAGCCTTCTTTTCATATGAAACATCAGACACCGCCTCTCTTTCATGTCAATCCTTCAGCCGGTTTTGCTGACCCCCCCCCCTCTTGATATCAACATTGTCCTAGATTAATCTGCGTCTATTTCGTCATTTATATTCCATGACTCGAAAACTTCGTGAGACGATTTATTTTTTTTTTGGGGGGGGGGGGGGGGCTGTGAATTCGACTTAGAGCGGTCCGACTGTATTTCAATTGCGTCATCTCTAGCGGGTGGAAGAGGTGGTGCTGTTGAAATCAGATGAAGCCCCCTTCCAAAGAGAACATAACATGTTTAACAAGTACAATATTGTTGCAACATAAGTTGTGTATTATATTAAAACCTTGCCATGCCAAAAGGATTTTTTAAAAAAAATATGTCTTAAATTAATGGAAATTCCCCAAAGCTTAAAGTTGTCAACAGTTAATTGACCTGCCGTGGCGTCAAATGTCCCCTCTAATGTTCTTTGGACCTTGCTCAAAATTAAAATATCGAGTGAGAAGTTGCTCAGCAACAATTATTTTAATGCAAAACCTTTACGAAATTCCTACGCGGCTCAGGTCAGACATCTGCGTGGCTACGCAACTTAAGGGAACTTTGGTGACGTCGCTTCAAATAGATTCCAGTTACTTAATGTTGTAAACGCTCAGATATTCAAATCGTTACCTCGACAAATCTATCACTCTGCCTGACGTCCGACTGGCGCCGTAACAGAGCAGCACGCCAGCTAAACAATGAAGAACCTGGCAGGATCCGTTACGATTCATACCACGTTGGATTCGGGTCAGCGTGACCTGCATGTAATACAATTAATAGGCGACAGCAAAACAAAGTTATCAGCCAAGACTTGTCGGCCCATGTGCAGACTGTTATTAAAAGATTAACATTTGGTAAATAAATTATTGTTGTCCTTTGTCTCAGTGTCGATAATACCTGTCTGACTGTCTGTCTCTCCCCCTCTCCCTCTGTCTTTCTCTCGAAACTTCTTTGCTCCCAATCTCCACTTCTTCTCCTTCTACTCCATTTTTACCCCCTTTCTCTCTCTCTCTCTGTCAAACTTCCTCTACCTTTTCCCCCACAATCTCACCTCTTTTCTCACCTTTTTTTCTTCTTTCCCTTCCTCTCTCTCTCTCTCTCTCTCTCTCTCTCTCTCTCTCTCTCTCTCCCTGCCGCTTTCTTTCTCCATCTTGTACAAAGAATTATAACCATCATCCCAACAGCTCAGTAAGGCGTCGGAAGAAGAGAAAGTAATTCTTAAAAAATGACAGTAAAATTCATTGTTCTCCATACCGGGCAGAATTCTTTGCCTATTTTCTTTACCCCACCTTCTTTCCTTTTTACGCCAAATCCTTAATCTTACACCAGTAATACAATAAAGATATAACCAGAACTAATGCGTGTGAGAGAAATAAGAGTGCTAGTAGCATTCAGTGTTCGGGATTTGGACTTTTAGTTAGGACGCAATGTTTACTTGATTTCTCTCAGATTTCAAAAACAATCCAATACTAATATCAGGGTCGTGAGATGGGAGGGACTCACTGTGAATGGACAGCAGCCCCACCCCATCCCAATTTCACTTCCTGAGGAACTCCAACTTAATCGATGTTAAATGCAAAGTATTTTCTGAAATACTGTGGAAAGAGAAGGTGGGGGGGGGGGGGGGGAGGTCATTCACGAGTTTTCATTATATCGAAGCGAGTCACGCTTCCCACAATTTTCTATTCTAATTATCAACAGTTTTCAACCTCTAACAACATCAAGTTCCATAAAGACAGATTTCTTGCGCGTTGTCCCCCAACAATAACGTATGGAAATATAACAGAGCAGCGCAATACCTTTCAAAAACTGAACAGGTCCATGCGGAATACTTTCATGTCTCCATTCATTGTGGATGTGTTTCAATAGACGAGAAGACTGTTGACTTAACACAATGTCATTTGAGCGCAGTGTCAGCTGGTAACAACGTCAACTAAAATCATTGTCAATTAAACTGATTATCAACTGAGCTCAATGTCAACTGAACACAGTGTCATAAATGTCAGCTCAATGCTATTATGGAAAAGCTTTTAAAAAGACACTGGCAAACACTTCATGTCTCTATGAATTTGCTTTTTAAAAAAAGATAGTTTTTTTTATTATTTTATTTGAAACAAAATATTTAGCATTTAAAAATAAAAACATTTTTATTGTTGTTGTTTTTAAAAAAAATATATTTACCATTAATTAAAAAAAAAAAAATTAAGAAAAAAAAAACATTTCGACGAAGTACAACGTATATTGAATAAAAGCTATCGTGTCGGTATTATTAAACTACGCTATCTCGTACACCGATGTACGAGTATTTACCGGCCGTGCACTTGTGTGTAGTATTTGCGCCAAGCCAATAAGCCATTGGCCAGCACTAGCCCTGGCCCAGGCAGCACGTAGATTTAACAATCAAATTAGCCAGACATGACTTTCCCCCGGGGCTCTGTCATACCCCATATTTCAAGCGAGGCGGACTCTGGGCCATCTGCCCCCCGGGTTGGGGGGCGAGGGATCGGGGAGGGGGCACCGTTGCTATTAGCTTAATCCGCGCTGTATCATTAGGAGATTAAATATCGGTCATCCGGATACAGTTTCTGGGTCATTAAGAAGAAAAAAAAACCCACCCTGTGTTGTAGTTAAGGGTTAACAAAAACCAACTTGTGATAATATGTTGATGATAAGTAAATGATAATCATTCTAAGATCAATTACAGCAAACATTGCGTTGATACGGTGTTTAAAACAAAAACTAATATTGGACTCAGCTGTCAGATCTCAACAAATATATATATATATATATATCTATATGTAAAAGAGAAGACAGAATATTGATAAAAGAATGTTTTATAAGAGAATGTTCAATGGATAAAAAAAATATATCTGCATAAAGAGAAATAAGCGAGTACTTTTTTGTAAAGTTAGAACGATTGTAATTTTAATTTTTATTTGAAGCGTGTCTTTGCACTGTTACGCCAACGCTCACGTATTAAATTGTTCTATAACACCATGCATTTATACCGTACATAGCTATCGTTCGAAATGTACTCTAACTTTTTAAACTGAGAGTAATGTTTTCTTAAAATGGCATAAAATAAATAAATATAAATAGATATTATAAAACATACAATAGTTTATTGCAGAAGTGGCGAACCTATGGCCCGCGAGCCACGGTCGGCTATCAGAGCCACATCAGCCGGCACGCTACGAAATTATTACTTCCTTAATCCAACCACCTATATAGCCAAGCCCACATTTTAAGGTTTCATCGGAGGGTTGGCCCTTAGCTATAAATACGTGTGGTTTTGTTGCATTTTGGGTACGCCGCCCCCAAATTATCCGCCATCACAGTTTCAGAGTAAATGTTTTTTATCGCAGTTATTTTCGATAACTTCCAAAAAAACCTTACAGTCAAATCCCACGAGACACAAATTTCTCCCAGAAAAAAATCTATAATTTTATTTTTCATTTATATAGAACAACATTGTTGGCATTTCATGCGGAGGCTAACTTGTTTTAAGAGTTTGTCATTGCTAGAATAATTAGTGGCGAACTATCAAGGAAGTTTCTGTAGTCAGTGGTTTCATTTACAAGTTGAATATTACATAAAACATTCAACGTTTAGTCTGGCACAAAAATTACATTTTAGAAAATGTTCAAAGAAAGACCCAGACGTTAAGTTTAGAGAATAAAAATAGTTATTATAATAGTAAAAAAAAATAATTTTGCATTAAATGCGCACAGGATGTTTTAGACGTAAAGAAATTTTCCTGCTAAGGTTACCTAGATTTTGCCCAGTCCATTAATTCCCAGACAAGTCTATAAAAATTTAACTTTCAACAACTTCGTGACGTTTGCGTAGCATTCAAAAGAGATTCCAAATTTATTTTTATTTTTGTTGAGAATTATATATCGACAAAGCCATGTAGACATACATTTTTTTAATTTGATAGACACTTAAGCATATTAACAGTGCAGATGGTATTTCATTTGATATAAATGGAATTGAGACTTAATGCAAAGAGAGATTTTTTTTTTAATTAAAAAATAAAGAATGCATATCCACATCAGTTACGTAATGCTTATTGACGAGTGTTCGAAACTACATAAGAACGTTTTAAAGTGTCGGTGAAATGTTCTTTAGCGTGGAAGATTTAAGTAGACCTTTAACCATTGTGGATTGTATACAATAGGTGTACTAACAGACAGCAAATACATAAAAGACATAAGAGACTATTTGACCACGTACACACGTGGTGTACATAGTGCATTGTGAAGCTAAGTAGCTTTTCTGATCACGTACAGATTATGTACATAGTGCTAACCAATTTTTTTTAAATTGCAGCACGGTATTTCTAAATTCTGTGCGGTGTCGGTCAGTTGTCTGTGCGGCCGTGGAGCCTCGCAGCTTAAAAGGAACATTGGTGCTAACCTTCGCTGACCACCTGCTGTAGACACATCAGTTGTACATATCGTCTCACAAGTACAACGTACTCATTTTATAAATCGGCTCAGATCTCGCACACGTACGCACCAACAGTGAACGGCTTGTCGTGTACGTAAGCTCTGGCGACCCCCGTGCACATGGCGTGCACACCGCTCATTGACCGACGCACCAGTTCAACCGGTGACGTCAAGAGTGGAACAAATCTTAGTGAATGAAGCAATAATCGGGGAGCACAATGGCCCGGCTATTATTGGGTTTCTTCGATCCTTCCATCAATGTCTTTCAGGCCGTGATGGATGGAGACTATTGTAGATGTGGCGTCATCCAGAGCCACCCATCCACCATCCACTGCCACCAGTCACAACAGATCTGAATCGGGTCTTTAATTGGCTTGTAAATAAGGCGTAGGGTGGTCTCACGGAATATCGTCCGCAGATGATGTCATCAAAAGGAAAAGATTCACGCAAGACTGGTCATACGAGTCTATGACGACACGGAACAAAAGCAAACAATGGATCTTTAATCAAAGACTGTTGAAATAAGGAAAGGCATGGTCTTGCATTTTAAAAATTAATATTTGTCCAGCAATTAGCTTGTTGAAAACGGATCCAAAGAATTTATTATTTAAAAATTCAATTAATTGTTAAGGATTTTTTAAAAAGGTTATTCTATATTTTATATGAATAGAATAACGAGAGTCCTCGAGGTAGCACGAACAAAACTAGACTAATCAGCAGACGCGCTGCTATAGAGTTCTGAGCAACATTTTATTTAGTGACCTAGCAGTGAGTATATTAACACCAAAAAATGTCCAAAAACTTTGATAATCCTAGTAAACCCAATTGTTGTGAAAAATTGTTTTACATACAAACCATGATTTAAAAAGGGACGCCAAAATTTTAAAGAATTTCTATTGAAAGGCTATTTGGCGATAAATGAGAAAACAGTTATGGCGCCTCGTCCGATATGAGAGATTTTTAAAAAATAATAATAATTTAGAGGCTCTGTTTAAAATAATTTAGAAAAATGCTTTAATTCTTTCCTGTTTTCTCTATTGAATTTCATACGAATTTATTGAAAGATTTATAAATTTTTTAATTTATAAAAAGAGCTAAATCTGAAAAGTTTAAGGCATTTGGCATTTTAGGTTGAATATTGAAAGACGTTTAAAAAATATACATTTGTCAAGAAAGTCACTGAAAACTGAAATGGAAAATTTTTAAAAATATTTGACAAAATTCGCTATAGTTCCATCTATTCATTTAGATTCGTAAAATAATAGTCGAGAGCCAACGTCTTATGCCATTTTCTGTTTTCGGGGCTAATCAAGTGCTAAAACTCTAATATTTAGTTTGATTTATTTAGATATTCAACAATTAATATTAATGATATTCTTTCTAAAAATCTTTGTTTTCAAAACACACAAATTTTTTTTTTAAAAAGTGAGATTAAAAAAAAATTATTTAAATGAATAGCTCAAATGAAAAATGTTGAGAAGTTTTGACATGCTGTTTTGTTAGCTACGCGCTAGCTAAGCCCTAAGCATAAATCTTTATTAACCCATGTCCCAGATTACTGAGTGGAAAGTACGAGAAAGGGCTCACCCACTATCTATATCCACTTCCTTCTCCAACTGTGCATGTGAACCGTTCCTCAGCCAGGTGTGGAACCGAGCACCTGCCACCTGCTCACGGCCATTTAAATTTAATGAGGTTTGAGAAATCATAAACTGCCGTCCACCAGACTCAATAGGCCCGTGCATTGTTCAATGAAATAACACAAGCTTTGTCTCCAGGTTCCGTCCAGACGGTAGAGGAAATTGTTGGAAAGAGCGCCAAAGACTCCTCCTGGGTACCAGCACTGAGGGATTTAACGTTAATTAATGTTTAGAATTTATTCTACCCCTCCCTACACCCTCCTCAACCACAAAATTAACATAATCTAAGTCAGTGGTCTCAAACAAGTGGCCCTTGGGCCGTATGCGGCCCTTCAACTAAATTTTTGTGACCCGCCAGTAAACTTACAAATATATGGTATTCGTGACTGTCAGATATCAAGAATTGATACATAAATTCATTAAATAACACACGCGACATACTTATTTTCAAAAATCCTATTTAAACAAGTAACTACAGCTGTAGTTGACCAAAGCTTATTTCACTATTGGCTGTAATCAAATTACAAAATTAGTTTAGTTATTAGTAGAAATGTTGAAGGTAGAGGGCTGCAGCCATTGACACGTATCTTAATTAAGTAATAAAATGGCTAATTCCTTCATCCGAGTTGGATACCAGTGCTCTAAATAGAATGATTCCAGTTTTCAATGTCTCTACATTTGAGAAGGAGGCTAGGAACTTGCATCATCATAAATAAATAATATTTGCAAAGATGTACAGAAACAAAATAAATATAATTATAATTACTCTCATCATGGACTTAAATAAGTTGCTCTAAATAAACTGTATTAATTTTATTCTTAAACTTTTTAGCTGTAACGCTTTTATTTAAAATTGTCTCGAAAAAAATCAATGTTTTATTATTTTCTTTTAGTGTGGGGAGAGGGGTTGTTAAGGGACATGAATTAAGGAAATATTATTTGGCGCTTGCTACAAGAGTATCTATGTCAAAATAGTGAATTTTGGAAAATAATGATTTTATATGAGTCAAATAGTATACAAAGTTTGAGCACTTTCTTTTTCTTTCTCGCTTTTAAAGAATGCCATAAAAAATATAGCGCAACAAACGATCGTTTAATAAGTAAAAATTTTTCTCGATGGCGGACATGGGATAAATCCATCCGCTGATTGTTTACTTTAAGTTTAATTTTAGTAAGTTTTCATCTGATGCCTCACCCCTGAAAAAATTCACATGGTTTATCTTTGGCACATTCGGAGTTAATGCTGTCTACGGTGAAGCAAGCTAATTGGTTTCTGTGCAGGCTGCCTACCTCCACTCTACATAATAACAACTAAAGTTACAAGACATTTTACAAAAAATTCTTCAGGTAAAGACAATTCACGAGGTAGTGTATAAGCCCCTCGAAAACTGAGTTTAGGGAACTGCGACATTGTTAGTTGAAATCTCTTGGACTTAACTATAACCCCTTTTCAGACCATGACGGCCTAAGGAGCAAGCGAAGTAGCTTTCACAAGATTCATTGATCCACCACTAACGAGAAAGGGATTGTGTGGCTAAAACAAAGCTCTCTTTTGCTTCGGGTCGACAGTCCAGCGGGCTACCAATAGAGAGTCCAATTTCGAGTTTCTCGTGATAGTTGTTTGACGCTATATTTCATATTTTTGGACCACTCTTTGTTTTTTTCCCATTAATTTGCTAGGGTTTATTTGAAGGAATTAAATTTGGAACAGTGTATCTCTAAAATGGCTGCAAGCTTCTATGCGGGCCCTTATGAAAATTCCCATTGTGGACGAATACAGGAGAAAGTCCCTTTTCGTGCATTCATTTTAATCGGCGACTTCAAAATTGTGAAATATTCATCAGAATTTTTTTTAAAGAATGTGAAGCAAAGATTAATTGAAGAAAAATTTAAATATTTTTAAAAGTATTAATTTGATAGGGTATTTAAACATAAATATACAACGAAAATGTTGGTCTCGTATAGATAGTTTTAGCGATATATAAGTTTTATTCACTCATTCATTCTTGTTTGACTCCTTATTTTACACCAATTTTTCTTTACTGACAAATTAATTTTTTTAAAGATATATCTTATATATTACCTTTCAGGTATATTTTATTGCTGTACCATTTTTATCTTTTGTTATATCAAGACTTTAAATTTTATAAAAATTGCAAAACTTTCTGGAATTTAAAAAAGACCAATTACTATTACCCTAACATTAATAATGTACATATTTTTAAACACTTTTTTTTTACGGTGGAAACGTTTAGAACTGTTTACATAAACGAACAGGTTTTGTGTCGGCTATTTATCAAATTTGCCTCATATGAAATTATAATAACTAGTCATTTACTGGTAGATGAAGCAAATGATCATGAAAATCTAGAACGACTAATCACACGAATGGAAAAAAAAGAATCATTCGAGGCTTAATAAATCAAGAATCCATATATACAATTTTATGAAAGGAACGTGAACTAAACATTCAGACGTTCTTAATTGTCAGCCGAACAACACCGCGCGTTCGATTCCTCCACGAGGATTAATGATATGTCGAAATGGTAAACATTAAAAGCATTAGGGCAACTCAAGTTGTAGCACCCTTATACCCATCTCTGTTGTCTGTGGTGTCAACTTATAGCACGCACTTTTGACAAAGACCCCTGTCTCCATGACAGCCATGACAACATCCGTTTAATGGCGACTCGCTCTCAAATCTCGCTAGCTGCGAGAGTCTCTCTAAGATTTTGTCATGACAGACGCGGGGCCTCATTTTTTAAATAGTGAGAACTACTGTTTGTTTTTCAGTGGATGACTGGCAGTCACGGCACGAGATTTGTATATCACGTTACTGTTTTCCCCTTCTTCCAATATCTTATATAAATATATATGAATTTATTGAAACTGTATGTCTTACTATGTAAATAATAATAATAAAGAAAACGTTATTCAAACGATTATAAATGTGTCTAGTAGTGTGCTGCAGACTTAAAATTTAAAGCTTGGACTTTTTCTTTAAACTTTACTTAATTTTACTAGTGTTTCTAGCACCAATGTACGAATTGCAGAATTTTGTATACTACTTTAACTATTATTTTCAATCTATAAGTGGATAAAATTTTGCCGTGAAATCTAATGGGAACAAGTGTAAGCAAGCATAAAAAAATCCACTTAGTGACAGTTTACATAAAATACGCTAGGTGACAGACGACATTAAGACACTTAGTGACTGCTAACATTAAGACAATAAGTTACTGCCAACATTTAAACACTAAGTGACAGCTAACATTAAGACAATAAGTTACTGCCAATATTTAAACCCTAAGTGACAAGTGACAGCTAACATTAAGACAATAAGTTACTGCCAATATTTAAACCCTAAGTGACAGCTAACATTAAGACAATAAGTTACTGCCAACATTAAGACACCAAGTGACAGCCAACACTAAGATATTAGGTTATAGCCAACATTATGACACTAAGTGACAGCTTACATTAAGACACTAAGTTATTTCCAACATTAAGACACTAAGTGACAGCCAACACTAAGATATTAGGTTATAGCCAACATTATGACACTAAGGGACAGCCAACAAGAAAGACGCAAAGTGAAAGCCAACATTAAGCCATTAAGTGACAACCCACATTATAACACTAAATGAAAGCCAACATTAAAATAAGACACTAATGGACAACCAACACGAAAGACACGAAATGACAGATAAATTAAGACTAAGTTCGAGCCGAAATAGGAACACTAATTGACAGCAAAAATTCGGACACTAATTGACAGCAAAAATTAGGACACTAAGTGACAGCCAACATGAAAGACACGAAGTGAGAGCCAAAATTAGGAAGTGACCGTCAACAATAAGAAACTAAGTGACAGCCAACACGAAAAACACAAAGTGACAGCCAACATTAAGACACTATGGTCAGGCCAAATTTAGGACACTAGTGACAGTAAAAAATAGGACACTAAGTGACAGCAAATAAACAGACATCAAGACACTACTATATCCCCATCTATTCTCACTAAACTTTCATGAGTCACTAATTTTGTACCAATCTGTTTCAAAAATTCCGTTTATCACGTCCTTAGAGTTCAGATTTTCGTGTGTATATATGATGAGTTACAGTTTTGGTATAGTCGGCACTTTAATTTTATCCATTACTTATGGAAATGCATTGCTAACAGACCAACACAACAGGATATGGGATACCCATAATTTTTTGAAATACGTTGCTTACAGACCAACTCAAATGGATATGGGATATCCATAACTTATGGAAATGCATTGATAACAGACCAAAACAATATGATGACATTACTAACAGCCCAAAAAAAGATGGTGACTTTGTTAACAGACCAAAAAAATATGATGACTTTGTTAACAGACCGAATCAAGATGATGACATTTTTAACAGACCAAAACAAGATGATGACAATGTTAACAGACCAAAACAAGATGATGACAATGTTAACAGACCAAAACAAGATGATGTCATTTTTAACAGACCAAAACAAGATGATGTCATTTTTAACAGACCAAAACAATATGATGACAATGTTAACAGACCAAAACAAGATGATGACATTGCTAACAGAACAAAACAAGATAATGGCATTTCTAACAGAACAAAACAAGATGGTGACATTGTTAACAGACCAAAACAAGATGA
Source organism: Radix auricularia (assembly GCA_002072015.1). Taxonomy (NCBI): domain Eukaryota; kingdom Metazoa; phylum Mollusca; class Gastropoda; family Lymnaeidae; genus Radix; species Radix auricularia. Next base: position 241,544 of record MUZC01004503.1, on the reverse strand, counting down.
TGACATTGCTAACAGACCAAAACAAGATGATGACATTGCTAACAGAACAAAACAAGATAATGACATTTCTAACAGAGAAAACAAGATGATGACATTGCTAACAGAACAAAACAAGATAATGACATTTCTAACAGAACAAAACAAGATGGTGACATTGTTAACAGACCAAAACAAGATGAGGACATTGCTAACAGACCAAAACAAGATGATGACACTGTTAACAGAACAAAACAAGATGGTATGGGATAAGAAACATTCGAGAGTCACAATTTCAACGGTGGAATTCGAAGCTAAAAATATATAACGCCTCAGCTAGCACTTTAGTACTTTCAACTGTCACCGACGAAAAATATAAAAAGCAAGAACTAAAATTACATTTTAAAGATGAAAGCCCAGTATTGTATTTGCCGTAGATGGCAAGCGCCCACCATCAAAATAGTAATCTTTGTGTTTGTAGGGGTGGGGATAATCCTCCCCCTCCCCTGTAGGCCTATTTCTAAACTAAGTGCCACAACCTAAGAGATCATGAGACCATTCAACCGTTGAAATGACCGCACCGCTTCCAAAACAACGATATCCGTTAGGGAGCAGTTTAAGTACCATGTGACTTCCTCCATTTTTTTTTTAAAATGAGGACCCCCGTACGCTTACCGAGAAAAGGCGGGGCGAAGAATCGGCGACAAGGCGGATTGGATGTTATTTGCGTCACGTGGTGGTAACAAAAAAATGGCGTTGACTTGAGACCCACGCTGCAATCGACCGTCGCCTGCAACACTAAAGTATGTCTAACTTTGTAGAGTTTCGCAGATAGATATCTAAATCTGGAGATTTCTTTTTCTACTTCAGATCGACATTATTACAGCTCTGTCCCGGACTCTCACGTTTGTGGGCGGAAAAAAAAAAAGCCGAAGTGTTGATGTTATTTTCAAACGATCGGAGGTTTTATTTACATACTTTTTCTTGTCAGTTTCATTAGTTTATCGTGTTGGTTTTTTTTTTTTTTTTTTGTGGTTTTGTTTCTACCGCTTCAGAGTGTAATTCGACTTGCCGAGGCATTTTTTTCTCTCTTCAAAATGATTGGATGGAAGTAAGCGGTGAATCGGGTACTTACTATTACCAAGCCGTAAGCAGCATTAAGTTTCGTCGGGTGTAGCCTACATTTTGTTTGCAGGAATTTTGAGGTAGGAAGAGAGTCATTGCCTGTCGGGGAGTGTCCAGATACGCACAACGAGAGTATGGGGAGGCGGGAGTGAGGGGGGGACACCACGCAATATTCTGGGGGCGGCAGTGCGATAAAAAGACTTGAGTCGAGACGAAGCGTCTTATTATAATAGGGATAGGGGGATCATCATCATCAGCAGCACCAGCCGTAGTAGATTGTGGTGTACATCCAGCGCCAGCCGTAGTTGATTGTGGTGTAAGTGGACTAGCAAGGACAGGGGAGTTTAATTATTTTAAAGGCTCTCGTTATTCGTGCATGCGAGGCGGACTCGAGTGTTGGTTAGAGTAAAGCGTGAGTACTCGTTTTTTTTTTGGTATTGTCTGTGATGTTTACCTGTCTGATGCCCTTTGGCCATACGATCACGGTGTTAAGATGGGTCGTGCGATTAGTCTCACAGACTCAAATTAACCTTCGATACTTTAAAAAAAAATTAAAAATAGTTTCGACTTTTTCAATTGTTATTTTAAATTCGTGAACTATCTTAATGTGTCAGCTGCTTAAAATTTGTAAGGCAACAATGAAAGTTACTCAAACTAGCATTGAGGAAAAAAAATTAACGGATTTTTAAAAGAGTAATTTTCCTATCTGTTATTCAATGTCAATTTACTTTCCCCATAAAAAAGTGTCTATATTGATCCATTGGCGCTGACCTTTAGCCCGTAAGCTCTAGAGGTTATTCTATTGTTTCCTTAAAGCGGATCAACCATTGCATTTGTTTGAGCCTAAGTTATCTTAACTGTTTCTTCTTCAATTTAGAGCAATTTTTAAAAAAAATACAATTAATTTATCTTTCCCAGTTTGTCTATCTATATACCAGAAACAAAAACCTCATCTGTCCTAGTTCTATAGACCAGAAACAATAACCTCATCTGTCCTAGTTCTATAGACCAGAAACAAAAACCTCATCTGTCCTAGTTCTATAGACCAGAAACAATAACCTCATCTGTCCTAGTTCTATAGACCAGAAACAATGACCTCATCTATCCTAGTTCTATAGAGCAGAGATAGTCCCAAAATTGTCATGATGTCTCTGTGTGAAATTCTAATCTGCTAAATGTAAACTTTATAAATTAATCTTTCAAGAAGCAAACGTAATCTTTTTACCCCGTTTTTATTACCTTGCTTTCGTCCTGTCAACAAAATTTCAAATTTTCCAATACAAAATTAAACCCCTTCTGATGGATGCAGGGATCTCACAATTCAACCACAGATAGACATTGGATGACAATGCATTGGATCAACATTTCAGATCGATCGAATGTACCGTAATTTAATTAATCATTTTTTTAAGTTTATCTCCATTTAGCATCTGTATCCGTCTGCTACTGTTGACATCAACGTGTCACCGGAGTTCACCCCTGTGGCCACATCCCCGCATGATATTAAAACGTTGGACGGGCGCTTATGAGGTGTTGGGTATAAAAATTAAAGATGTACAATTTAGAAGGCAAAAGAGAGATCTATAAGTGAGAGAATGGGGGAAGTGCTTATCTAAGACCTCATAAGCACGCGCGCCACGTGTAGTTGTAATAAACAAAGCGTAAAAGCAAAGGGTTTTTTTTTACAATAAATCCCAACGCCTATTGCTAAAAACAAAGTCTTGGAAAAAAATACTGCACAAAAAATTACTCGTTTTGAACGTCCGCGTAAGCTTGTTCAATATGTAAATGAGAGTTCAATTTTCTGATTGGCTGTGGGAGTCTTTAGGAGTTTAAGTGACCAATAGCTACTGATGGCCTTACACTAAATAGCCTTTTATAATATAGGATATTTTATTAACAGTAGCGATATTCTGGCGAACCTCTATGTTATTTCATCTAAATCTTTGCCTACGAAATCTCTGCTGATTTAGCTCCCAAGACTATTAAATTATACAGGATCTATATACGTTTCTTCATAGATCCCATAGTTGCGACATTGTATACACTTTGGGTACTTTGGGAAATTAATGAATGCCTTAAGGAGTAGAGAAGCAAGCAGATTGGATTAAAAATTCATTCTAATCGAATCTGGCAAATGGGCGTCTTCCGTTTTTAGCGTCTGGGAATTCTTGGAAGGCGAGACTAAAACTTAGAGAAAATGAAATTAGCCTCGAAAGAAAAAGATCTTATGATGCACGAGTGAGGGAAATACAATGAACTTTATCTGGGTTTATTTTTAGCCATATAAACTTGCCTCGGGGCACGTCAATGTGGGGGAAGTGACGTAATTAAAAGTACTATCTAAAAATAGCATTGGGTAAACTGAACTTTTCTTTATAGAAATAGTGGCATATCATCAATGGTGTAAATGATTTATAAACGAAGATTTAAATTCATTTAGGAAAATTGCGATTTTAAAAATTAATAGATTTTTATTGACGTTCTGGCATTCAGATTATATCTTCTCTATTATGTTTCTTATATCGTCACGAACAAAGTGGGTTTGACTCCTTACTTCCTAACAAAACTCAGTAAACATTGTACAACATGTTTCTTATATCGTCACGAATAAAGTGGGTTTGAATCCTTACTTCCTAACAAAACTCAGTATACATTGTACAACATGTTTCTTATATCGTCACGAATAAAGTGGGTTTGAATCCTTACTTCCTAACAAAACTCAGTAAACAGTGTACAACATTTTCTCATACAATTCAGGAAACTTATTTTCTACAAATGTTTGGGTTTTTATAAGTTTTAATTATGTTTGTGTGAAATAAAATAATTTTTGATCTGGTGGAATCCCAGTGAACAGTTAATTTCTTTGCCGATTTCATTGAAAGTGTGATAGGCACTGGTTTAAAATTATGGCGTATAAGCATAAGCTAAGTAACGACTGAAAACCCAAACGCCATATAAAATAAATATTTATCCTCGACATTTTACTGGTTAATGCAAGTATTTCAATTGGGTTGTGTAGCTACACTATAGAGAAATAAAATTACTAAGCCTAGGAAACCTAGAGGATAGATGAACGAGGAGAAAAAAATATGTTATTTAACTCTAATTCGGTAAAACAACACAATAATCTAATACAACTTTCAAATGTTTTTTTTTAAATAGCATAATCTTCTATAAGTTTTTCCGTGAAAATGGACCAAGACATTCAAAACGTTGGATTCCCCCTGAGTCTGATTCTATCAGTGGGGCTGCTGAAGGAAGAGGAAGGCAGACAATAAAACGGAAAGTTTGGCACAATATGTGTCCAGCCGAAATTAAGACATCTTAGAGAAGTGCAACATCCGAACATCTAGGGATAGAGTTACAATACCGACATCTTGGGATAGAGTTACGACACTGACATTTTGGGATAGTGTTACAATACTGACATTTAGGGATAGAAGAACAATAATGACATCTTATGACAGTGTTACAATATTTTGACATCTTTGTATAGAGTTACAATACTGACATCATGGGATAGAGTTACAATACTGACATCATGGGATAGAGTTACAATACTGACATCTTGGGATAGAGTTATAATACTGACATCTGTGGATAGAGATACAATACTGACATCTTGGGATAGAGTTATAATACTGACATCTTGGGATAGAGTTATAATACTGACATCTGTGGATAGAGTTACAATACTGACATCTTGGGATAGAGTTACAATACTGACATCATTGGATAGAGTTACAATACTGACATCTTGGGATAGAGTTACAATACTTACATCTTGGGATAGAGTTACAATACTGACATCTTGGGATAGAGTTACAATACTGACATCTTGGGATAGAGTTACAATACTGACATCTGTAAATAGAGATACAATACCGTCATCTTGGGATAGAGTTACAATACTGACATCTTGGGATAGAGTTACAATACTGACATCTGTGGATAGAGATACAATACCGACATCTTGGGATACTGTTACAATACTGACATCTTGGGAGAAAGTTAAAATACTGACATCTAGGGATAGAGTTACAATACTGACATCTAGAGATAGAGTTACAATACTGACATCATTGGATAGAGTTACAATACTGACATCTTGGGATAGAGTTACAATACTGACATCTTGGGAGAAAGTTAAAATACTGACATCTTGGGATAGAGTTATAATACTGACATCTTGGGATAGAGTTACAATACTGACATCTTGTGATAGAGTTACAATACTGACATCTTGTGATAGAGCTACAATACTAACATCTTGTGATAGAGATACAATACTGACATCTTGTGATAGAGTAATAATACTGACATCTTGGGATAGAGTAACAATATGGACATTTTGGGATAGAGTTACAATACTGACATTTTGGATAGAGTTAAAATACTGACATTTGGGATAGAGTTACAATCCTGACATTTGGGATAGAGTTACAATACTGACATCTAGGAATAGAGTTACAATACAGACATCTGTGGGTAGAGATACAATACCGACATTTTGGGATAGTGTTACGATACTGACATCTTGGGATAGAGTAACAATATGACATTTTGGGATAGAGTTACAATACTGACATTTGGGATAGAGTTACAATACTGACATTTGGGATAGAGTTACAATTCTTACATTTGGGATAGAGTTACAATACTGACATTTGGGATAGAGTTACAATACTGACATCTTGGGATAGAGTTATAATACTGACATTTGGGATAGAGTTACAATACTGACATTTGGGATAGAGTTACAATTCTTACTTTTGGGATAGAGTTACAATACTGACATCTTGGGATAGAGTTACAATACAGACATCTGTGGGTAGAGATACAATACTGACATCTTGGGATAGAGTTACAATTCTTACTTTTGGGATAGAGTTACAATACTGATATCTTGGGATAAAGTTACAATATGTACATCTTGGAGTAGAGCTACAAACTGGGATCTTTTGTTACCGTTACAAACCTAGGACCATGTAGGGACTATTACCCGGACATCTTCGTTACTTACAACTCAGACATCTTGGGGTAGGCCCAGAACTGCCATCCATGTTAGAGCTCGTCATAAAATTACTTAATGACATAAATTCTGAATTGTTGGCGATTCCTGAAGAAGCCTGAGAGAAGTGTTGCCATCTCCTTTTGGGATAGTGGTCATTCTCGGAATGTTCCTTCCACCTCTCTCTTTTTCTGACCCCTGATTCGTCATACCGTGTTTGTTTTACGCCAACTATTCTTAATTATTAGACAGGGCAAAAATGGATGGCGGGAGGTAATCTTTTTTTTTTTTTTACTTCAATATTCGCTTCTCGGATGTGAGACTTTGTAATCAGCGGAACAATATTTGCTTGTGTTCCATCAGTTTTACTTCACCCTGACAAGTTACTGTTAAACATTTTCAAAGTTTTATTCTCATTACTGGACTTATTTTTTTCTTAATTGTGAGGCCTTACATCTGTTACATGACGTTTGAAAATGGTCACTTCTAAATCAGGTTCCTAGACTTTAAAAGGCGTTGATATCTTTACCCTGTTACGTGTGATTTATACACTGCTACGACCCCATCCTGTTACTTGACATTTATACAGTGTGTCGTATAAATACTGTTACTGGAACTTTTACTTAAAGTTTGAGTATTGGTCCTGTTCTCTATATTCATCAGGTCCTTGTAAGTGACTGACCAATAATAATGTTTACTCGGTATGCCACACATTTAAAGTTTTAGTCTTTATTTCCAAGGTTTCCAAATCAACAACAAAAGTCTACGCCATAAGCCTCTCATATGAAAGTGACAGTAACATCAGCCTCTCATATGAAAGTGACAGTAACATCAGCCTCTCATATGGACGTGATATTAACATCAGCCTCTCACATGGACGTGACAGTAACATCAGCCTCTCACATGGACGTGACAGTAACTCAGCCTCTCACATGGACGTGACAGTAACATCAGCCTCTCACATGGACGTGACAGTAACATCAGCCTCTCACATGGACGTGACAGTAGCATCAGCCTCTCACATGGACGTGACAGTAACATCAGCCTCTCACATGGACGTGACAGTAACATCAGCCTCTCACATGGACGTGACAGTAACATCAGCCTATCACCTGAACGTGCAGTAACATCAGCCTATCACATGGACGTGACAGTAACATCAGCCTCTCACATAAACGTGACAGTAACATCAGGATCTCACATGGACCTGACCGTAACATCAAGCTCTCATATCGACGTGACAGTAACATCAGCCTCTCACATGGACGTGACAGTAACATCAGCCTCTCACATGGACGTGACAGTAACATCAGCCACATGGACGTGACAGTAACATCAGCCTCTCACATGGACGTGACAGTAACATCAGCCTCTCACATGGACGTGACAGTAACATCAGCCCCTCACATGGACCTGATAGTAACATCAGCCTTTCACATGGACGTGACTGTAACATCAGCCTATCGTATGGACGTGACAGTAACATCAGCCTCTCATATGAAAGTGACAGTAACATCAGCCTCTCATATGGAATAAGACAGTAACATCAGCCTCTCATATGGAATAAGACAGTAACATCAGCCTCTTACATGGACGTGACAGTAACATCAGCCTCTCACATGGACGTGACAGTAACATCAGCCTCTCACATGGACGTGACAGGAACATCAGCCTCTCATATCGACGTGACAGTAACATCAGCCTGTCATATGACAGGGACAATAACATCAGCCTCTCACATAGACGTGACAGTAACATCAGCCTCCCATATGGACGAGACAGTAACATCAGCCTCTCATATGGACGTGACAGTAACACCAGCCTCTCATATGGACGTGACAGTAACATTAGCCTCTCATATGAAAGTGACATTAAGATCAGCCTCTCACGTGGACGTGACAGTAACATCAGTCTTTTATATGGACGTGACATTAACATCAGCCTCTCACGTGTACGTGACAGTAACATCAGCCTCTCACATAGACGTGACAATAACATCAGCTTCTCACATAGAATTGACAGTAACATCAGCCTCTCACATGGACGTGACAGGAACATCAGCCTCTCATATCGACGTGACATTAACATCAGCCTCTCACATGGACGTGACAGTAACATAAGCCACTCACATGGACGTGACAGTAAAATCAGCCTCTCACATGGACGTGACAGTAACATCAGCCTCTCACATGGACGTGACAGGAACATCAGCCTCTCATATCGACGTGACAGTAACATCAGCCTGTCATATGACAGGGACATTAACATCAGCTTCTCACATGGTCGTTACAGTAACATCAGCTTCTCACATAGACGTGACAGTAACATCAGCCTCTCACATGGACGTGACAGTAACATCAGCCTCTCACATAGATGTGACAGTAAAATCAGCCTCTCACATAGACGTGACAGTTACATAAGCCTCTCACATGGACATGACAGTAACATCAGCCTCTCACATGGACATGACAGTAACATCAGCCTCTCACATGGACGTGACAGTAACATCATCCTTTCATATGGATGTGACAGTAACATCAGCCTCTCACATAGACGTGACAATAACATCAGTCTCTCATATGGACGTGACAGTAACATCAGCCTCTCATATGGACGTGACAGTAACATCAGCCTCTCACATAGACGTGACGGTGACATCAGCCTCTCATATGGACGTGACAGTAACACCAGCCTTTCACATAGACGGGACAATAACATCAGCCTCTTATTGAAAATTGACATTAATATTAGTTACTCACATAAACGTGACAGTGTTTTCAACATCCCGCATTAACGAAACAGTAACTAACTTAAACATAATTGGTACTTTAAGCATTAACTTTAAAACAAACAAATGATTACTTATCTTAAATTTCGTATTATTTTATTTTTATTTTTTTGTAAATTAATAACTAGTTAAATTGAATTACTAAGTGGCTATATAAACACTGTTTGGCAAATGACTTCTTCTATTGCCAAACTTAATAGTAGATATCTGTGTGACTTCCTAAATTTCAATACCAATCGTCTTTGGGGAAAATGAATCTGAGCATCTTTCTTCGACTGTCTCGTATTCGTTAATTTACTCCCGTCCAAATTTTCGATTATAGCACAGAGGCTGAGGGATATGTTAATTTATAGAAGTGTTTCTTTAATTAGATGACGAATATGTCACTTTATAGTAGAGTTATTTTAATTATACAAGGAATAATTCACTTTATAGAAATGTTACTTTAATTAGATGAGGAATGTGTCACTTTATAAAAGTGTTACTTTAATTAGATGAGGAATGTGTCACTTTATAAAAGTGTTACTTTAATTAGATGAGCTGTTTTGTGTCACTTTGGTGCACTAGCGCATATTCATATTTGATGGCCGATAAAGTAATGATAGTTACAATGATAAAACGGTGCGAGTTAATTCAACTGTGAGTCTGACTTATAACGACAATTTAGTTAAATTGACCATGAGCCCCTTGCATGGCCACATAAGTTTGGACAGTGTAGTGAGTGGGTGGGGATGAAGGCAAGTATAAATGATTCATCTTTATAATTAATGAGACTGTAATGAATGGACAAAATAATTAAGTTGGACGACTCACTGTCTTATTTCATCATTCTATTTTTAATGGCTTTTTAGTGTTATTTTTATGTTTAAATTAGCAGCAAAGCCCGTCCAAGGGCGTTCCGCCGTCATTTCGTTGCTATGTTTTCTAGAAGTAATAGTATTGATTAGCAGGAGTGACACACTCTAAGATGGGAACACATATATGCACCAACAATTACTCGTTTTGAACGTCTGCGTAAATTTTTTCAATATGTAAATGAGATTTATTTTTTCTCCGCTAGTGATTGGCTGTAGAAGTCTGTAGATGTTTGAGGGACCAATCGCTATCGAGGACAAGGAAATGTTTTTTTAAATCTTATAAAACACAAAGTGTTTGACCAAAATTCCAAACTAAATAAAAATAGGAGCTACGTGGTAAAGTATATTTTAAAAAAGGTATGTTTGTGTGTATGAATGTATGTGTGGGGTACATATGTAATAGATCTTCTAATCCCTCATTGCATTTCTGTTTTAATCTCTGTGTAAATTTGTAATTAACCGCAGTTAATCTCTTGTAATCTTCAGCTTTTAACGGATCACTTCAAGTATTAGCTGTCTACTTAATACACGGTGGTCGAGTGGCAGCGCACTCGACTGGCGTACCGATGGTCCCGGGTTCAAATCCACGCGAAGGCAAGGATTTGTTCCCGTCGCCTAGGACGTCCCTGAGTCACCCAGCTCCGGCGGCTGGGTAATGCGTGGAACCCTCATAGCTGTGGCCTGTGAACGCTGCATCCCTTGCCAACAGATCATCTGTCATGGTCTGTGGACGCAATTATCTTCTGCATAGAAGGAGCGTTTGTATAGATAAGATAAAATAAGACAAGAAAAGATAAGATAAGATTTTCTCGGCATCATTTAGTGCATAAATAGCGTGAACAGGATTACTGAAGATAAAAGTAGAAACAATCTGAAACATTTTAATAACTATTCAATACATTTACCACCTCAGCAATGGGCGGTTCCTTTCAGTGTTTATTTACAAATTAATGATACCATTATTATTATTATTTTTTTAAAAAACGCGAGCTTCCAATTTCAACGATTAAGTCAGAAGCAATGCTAAATGCGGCTTTTATCTGTTTAAATGAGCGGGAGGTGGTATTGCAGTATGGATCCCACTGTGCAAACAGTGAGTTCCCCGCAAGCGGTCTTGCAAACAGCGCACGTCATTTGTTACGTCTGTACGCCGGGACGGCTTCGCGCTTTTCATTTCGCTTCATATGTCGAAATATTTCGACTTAAATGTTTTTAGTTGTTTCTTCGACATTTCCAGACTGTTGTTTATTCAACAGAAACGACGCAATTTTAAATGAAACGTATTTCGTCAAAGGAGCGACGCAATGTTTAATGAAGACTTTTTTTTGTGTTTCATCCCCAGAAAACAAATTTTAAGCAACAAGGAATAAAAAACAAACCAGTTTTGAGTAAGTTAGGAAATAACACCAAGTCAACAAGAAAAATTTAATTTTTCGTCAGAACCAAACGCGCCTGAGGTCTGTATAAAGTAAAACATTTGCACCAGAGCAACAAGCACGAGCCACCCACCACCTGCTGTCAACGTGAACAGAGAAGACACGACCGAAGACGATTTTATCAGACGAAGACAACGTCCTAATAGATGTTTTAAACCTTACACCTGAATGAATAATCAATTTTCTAAATAAAGTCTGACTAAATCTGTGGTTCGAAAGTTTTCGAAAAAAAAAAAGTTTTGGAGCGAATTTACTGAGAAAGAAAAGGCAGCAAGGCTTAATCAAACACAGAACTCAAACTGCAAGTGAATACATCCGCAAAGGGAGACAATATAACGAATTTAAAAAAGTAAGTAACTAGAACGAAATCAACCCCTGGGATCGTTGTTTCAAGCTTGAACACACAAAGGATCCACTAAATCCCTCAGTAACGTTGGGTTGAACTTCTTTGGACCAGTACACAGGGACTCTCAAGTTGAACTTTTGTGGACACATAATGGAACTCACCATAGCAGCAACTTTAGCACTGGTGTCCTGTTTTTATCTGAGCTTAACAACAAGTCCAGTCTCTGGCTATTCATGTGAGTACTTACTAGAGTTTTGAGTTAGTGTGTTGCGTGTGATTCGTATATTGTGTTGTGCTTGTGAGTTGGAAGTGTTTCTAAACGTTGTGCTGAAGTGTTGCTGGTAATTCTAATCTTATTGTCGTGTGGATGGTTGGAACTGTTAATGTTTCGCTGACGTGCCCCAAGTACTTGTTGATTTTGTAGTTGTAGTTTGTTTGTGTTCTAGTCATTATGTGAATAGGTTCTAAGTACTTTAGACCATTGCAAGATTGGATTATTCATGTTTTTAGATGTTGTTTAAATTGGTTGAAGTATTTGTGTGTGTGCGTGGTTATGTTGACAGATCACCGAGTTTTCATATTTACTTGAAGTTATATGCCACTTTAGATGTTTCGAGGGTGATGTAATAGTTATACTGTTACAGGTGGGTTTTTAAATACAAATGGATTCCCTATGTATGGATTGCAGTTGCATTGGGGGTTTTATATTGAACATGCTCCTACGATACAGAACCTTACAGTTGTCCTTGCTTTAAACTTAGTCTTCCATTTTTATTAAAGTTTTGAATATTGAGAGTGGTGCGTGATGTCAGTGATTCGAAGCTCATTCAGTTACTAAGTGCAATGCGTGGTGTCTTTATCAGTCGTTTATCTTGTTGGTATGGTTCAACATACAAAACTCTAATTTCACCACACTAACACAGACCTTTTTAGCGCATTTTCGAGAAGTAGAAATGCGCTATTGTATCCGTTTTGTCCGTCTGTCCGTCCGTCCGTCTGTCATCACCCTTGATCTCAGCATCCATAAGTCCTAGACCCATGATGTATATATGTTTTTTGTATGTCCTGACCTGCCATTTGTGCATCAACACTCAGTTACTCGTTCCGACCTCTTGTAGTGGCAGTAGAGCTCCTGGAAGTGCCATATGACCTCATTTTCCATACAAAATTTCCATCAAACAACAATTAACGGAGCATTTGGGCGATTAGCTGATTACAATTTAGAATGTTTCATTTATGAGTCCTATTTCAGTGACCACAAACCACTTGTAGTTAGATTAAAGAGAAAATAAAAAATTTTAAAAAGTAAAGAAATGATTTTTAAATAAAAAAATTTTCAGGTATATTCATTACACAAGAAAATTCATAAAAATATGTCTAAAATCTAAACACAATTACTGATAACTACATAATGCTGATATCTAACATAAGTACTGATACATAATACGAAAATGCGCTAACACGTCCTGAGTCCAAAAAGGGACCAGGCTTAACTTGATTTTTTTTCACTCTTGCTCCCCCTCCCCTACCCGCCCCCCCCCCGAAATAAAATTTCAATTTGTCATGATCACTGTTGTCCACAGCGCGTCACCCAGTAACATACCACCCACTTAGCCGACAGTCATTATCCCGGAGGAGCTGGTGCGAAGTCCGTCTCGCGTAGTTGGACATCTCCACCGCTGTGTGCTGTGTCACGCCTTCCTCTCTGTTCGGACTTTCTGCCATTTTTCACAGTATTTTATCTTCTCGTTTCACCCAGACCCAAAGATGATCATTCGAGGAACTCGTCTGTTTGACGCTGCGGGAATGTATTACCAAACTAAGCTTTCATTTTCTTGCACTTTCCCATCTTTGTCAGTTTTTAAAAAAATATTTTATTGATCTCCCTTCCAATAATGTACACGTACCATTCGCGTTTGTTGTTCCAATCATCCTACGTCAAAACTTCGTCAACACCGCATGACTTTTCATTCAATGGATTCATTTATCCTCGTACCGCTGAGCTAACGACGCTGCCATTTAGGAAAACGAAGTCTTTGTGGTCGGCTAGCGATTTTATTTTGTTGGATTGGGGAAATGTGAGAGTTGCTCCCTGACGGAAGATTGCTGTCGCAGTGTTTGGTGAACTGGCGATATTTAAGAACTTTCGTTTGAAAGTAGGAGGCGCACACTCATCTTCTTTTCAGAACCTCTTAAAAACAAGTGTTTAAAAACACGGATGATGTTATCTGACATGCACCTGGCGCCAGTTATAACAGATAACAAAGGTTCTCAACCAGTAATTCAAAACATCGTTATTATTTTTCCCCCGGTTACTTTAGTGTGGCGATGTATAAGAACATGATAGTTAGGTCATGCAGTGCTCTCCCCAACCCCACCCCAAGCACGACTTTTCTCCCATTGTCTAAACCTTGGTCTCACCTATTAGCTAGAAGTCAAGTCCGGACGACCAGCTAACAAAGTCCTCAGCGATGAACAGTTTCCAAGTGTGTCTGTCCTGTTCACCAAAAACCCCAGTCTTATAACTGTAACCAAGGTGCACACAAAAACAACAAAAACTACAACAACAAACTTTTCCACTACTTCACGTCTGAGAAATGCTTGCTTGTTTGACGTCTCGCCTGTGATGTCATTGATGAAGACATCAAGTGTAGTCTCATGGGGCTTGTCAACACTATCAAAGGCAACTCTTCTGACAAGGGCAATAACCGCTTGTCAAAAAAAAATATCTTAAAAAAAATTGTGAAACGCAGCACGCATTTGAAGAGATATCCAAGACAAACAGACCCAGCCAAATTGCGTGCACACTGTTGTACTCAAAGGTTATGCATTATGCATACATTTTTTCTCTCAAATATACGATGTCGTTTGCTTTGTTTCTTTTATCTCCCACCTCTAACGGATGTCTCGATCAACCAGTGGTCCGATTTCCTCGAGTTTGAGGGGAGGGGTGACCAACTTGTAGGATTACTGCAAACACGCTTTCCCGCCAGAACCCCCATTCAGAGTATTTATTCAAGCGAATCCGACTAATTCTCACACGTGCCGTAGCAGGCGTATTCCGGCTCGTGCTGAGCTGATACGGCTGTTCTCGGGGCGCCAGAGATCGAACCATTGATTGCACGGTGGAGACATGCGCCGAGGACGACACGAGTGCTGGGGCAACATTAGTCGTGTGACCCAGGAGGTATGCATTATGCCAACAGTGAGGGGGGCAGTCAACAAGGGATGGGGCGTGGGGTGGAGGGGAGGGAGGGAGGACGGTTACTGCACGTGACTTAATGCTGATTCAAAAATACCCAGGTCAGTAACGCTTAACTCTTGGGTAAATAACAAGTGTTACGTTGACATAGCCACACGGGAAAGCAATAATACAAACAATGACTTTGATGACGGGCGTGTGGGGGTGAGGGAGGGGGGAACTCTATGTCTGGGGAATAAAGGTTCAGGTAAGGGAGTCCTTAAGGATGTATTAAATAACTGACAACCATACCATAGTCACATAACACCCACATATGGAACATATAATTACAACCATCGGTTAGTCATATGATATCAACATTCCAAACTTATCGTAACCCCCAGACTGCATATATCAAATGATATCATGCAGAACTTGCAACGCACCACACGTATATTTCAAGAATCATTGCACCCTTCTAATGTGACAACAATATTACACTTGTAATAGGATAACCAAAATACACTTCTATAAGAACTACTATTGTACACTTATATGCGACAACCATAATACAATTATATAAGTACAACAATAGTACACTTATATAAGGACAACCTTTGTACACTTACATAAGGACAATCATAGTACACTTATATAACGACAACCATAATATACTTACATAAGGACAATCATAGTACACTTATATAACGACAACCATAATATAATTACATAAGGACAATCATAGTACACTTATATAACGACAACCATAATATACTTACATAAGGACAATCATAGCACACTTATATAATGACAAACAAAGTACGATTGCTGTCAACATTTGAAACAAGGACGCTAAGCGATTAACGTTTAACCGAACGTCGTGTTGGAAGGCAAGTATCGATATTTTATAATCGAAATATTATGTTATTGCTTGTAAATAAACAACAATACCGTTATCGCTACTTAAACACGGAAAATCGATTTAACAAACGCCCATTAACTTGAACGAAACCGCCAACACCGCGCGTAAATTTAACATCCCCATTAATAACATCTTGACATTTTGACATCTGTCGTAGCATGTAAAATTTTAATAGGTTCATCTGGGAAACGCAAAGGACCAGGAGAACTGTACCGAGCCTGGAGAAAGTACAGCTTTGATTATCGTTTACAGTTTTGGGTTTCAATTCATACATTATAATAATTTTCATTCATTGATGCCAACAATTTTCAGGTGATTCTTGAACACTTTAAATAATGACAGAAGAAGTAAGAGGCAGATATTTTGCGTATCCCATGAAGTTTTCCAAAAAAATCTTGACAATAAGACTTAACCATTGAATCCAGCTAGTCAAAAAGTATAAAAGTTCAAAGAACACTTCTCGATACTTAACTTAATGTCAAAAGGATTTCTAAAACAATTCCGTGTTCAGGGGCTTGGGGTAAGATAATAGCAGGGCAGAATGTCTGGAATGGGGAAACATTTTCCAAAGCAGATAGTGTGTTAGTCTTTCCGGCGACAATCGCAGAAGTTTTCCAGAAGAATTACGTGAGTAAGGAAGGAGGGTGAGGGTGAAGAGACAATGAAAATCATAGAAGTGACAAATTACACTGGCTACGCCCCTGAAGACAAGGGTACACAGGTTTATTATCGATGCTTTCTTTTCTTAGGAAAGCTACACACATCGTTAGTAATTTTTTCCAATTCGACAAAACACTGATTATTTTGATATATCGCCATAAATCAAATGACGTACCGCTTGTCATTTCAAATGACGTACCTCTTGCCATTTCAAATGACTTAGTATGTCTTGTCATTTCAAATGACGTAGTATGTCTTGCCATTTCAAAAGATGTAGTATGTCTTGCCATTTCAAAAGACGTAGTATGTCTTGCCATTTCAAATGACGTACCTCTTGCCATTTCAAATGACGTACCTCTTGCCATTTCAAGTGACGTACCTCTTGCCATTTCAAATGACGTGCCTCTTGCCATTTCAAAAGACGTAGTATATCTTGCCATTTCAAAAGACGTAGTATGTCTTGACTTTTCAAAAGACGTAGTATGTCTTGCCATTTCAAAAGACGTAGTATGTCTTGCCATTTCAAAAGATGTAGTATGTCTTGCCATTTCAAAAGACGTAGTATGTCTTGCCATTTCAAATGACGTACCTCTTGCCATTTCAAATGACGTACCTCTTGCCATTTCAAATGACGTACCTCTTGTCATTTCAAATGACGTACCTCTTGTCATTTCAAATGACGTACCTCTTGCCATTTCAAATGACGTACCTCTTGCCATTTCACATGACGTACCTCTTGCCATTTCAAAAGACGTAGTACCTCTTGTCATTTCAAATGACGTACCTCTTGCCATTTCAAATGACGTACCTCTTGCCATTTCAAATGACGTACCTCTTGCCATTTCAAATGACGTACCTCTTGCCATTTCAAAAGACTTAGTACCTCTTGTCATTTCAAATGACGTACCTCTTGCCATTTCAAATGACGTACCTCTTGCCATTTCAAATGACGTACCTCTTGCCATTTCAAATGACGCACCTCTTGCCATTTCAAATGACGTACCTCTTGTCATTTCAAATGACGTACCTCTTGCCATTTCAAATGACGTACCTCTTGCCATTTCAAATGACGTACTTCTTGCCATTTCAAATGACGTACCTCTTGCCATTTCAAATGACGTACCTCTTGTCACACTCGAAAATTTAACATGCGTGACAATATACAAATGTTTAAAAATAAACATGGCATCCGTTCAGACTCATACGGGGATGAGTACCCTCTCCGCTCACGCCCTAGACTGTGTGACGTAGGAATTATGCAAATACAGCGATTATATCGTCAGCATGATGTCATTAATTCTTGTTAGCTGTGCACCTCTCCAATAGAGGAGGTCGAGTTGTAAAGATAATTTGTTTGAGAGGCGTCTTCTGTGTTATTGTCCACTCGCCCCACATTATAACTAGCTAATTTGAGCAACAATGGTTGTCGTTTTCAAAACTGTCAGTTATATCAATGTGTCCCCTGCTATCATCTATAAGCGCTGATGTTCCATATGATTTTTAAAAGGACAGCCTCTTACCAAAAATGTGTTTGGTGTATCATCATCTGATATTTTAGTTGCTCCTCCTATTCAGAATATTATAGCGTCCTACTCTTATTCTTTCATTTTTATAAGAGTTGTAAATGTTGATAATACGTTTGTTTTCCTGGCTTGTTTCCGGCAACTCACTCCACTTCCCGAATTCCAAACGCGGAGTATTATTTCTAAGTGTTTATTCTTGCACTAACAAGAAAATTGTTTTATCCACATGCACTATGTCTATTTAAGTGTTGTATAAGATTAAATTTGTCTGGAATTTCGAATATAAAGATGATTCTCAAAGAGGCCGCCATCAAGAGAGTGTTCTTGGTTTCCGGATGAACTCAAAATTTCTGAACAAGTTAATAAGTCGCTAATTATCTTTGAACCACATAATTGAAACGCGTATCCCTATCGCAGATTATGTATGCGTATTACAAAAAGAGCAACTGACCAATCCTTAAAGCCCAGGTTAACACATAGAAATACTTCGATTAAATGGACATGCCGGTATCTCCAGTAAAATACATAGAAATACTTCCAGTAAAATACATAGAAATACTTCCAGTAAAATACATAGAAATACTTCCAGTAAAATGCATAGAAATACTTCCAGCAAGATACATACTTCCAGTAAAATACATAGAAATACTTCTAGTAAAATACATAGAAATACTTCCAGTAATATACGTAGAAATACTTCCAGTAAAATAAATAGAAATACTTCCAGTAAAATACATAGAAATACTTCCAGTAAAATGCATAGAAATACTTCCAGCAAAATACATACTTCCAGTAAAATACATAGAAATACTTCCAGTAAAATACATAGAAATACTTCCCGTAAAATACATAGAAATACTTCCAGTAAAATACATAGAAATACTTCCAGTAAAATATATAGAAATACTTCCAGTAAAATACATAGAAATACTTACAGTAAAGTACATAGAAATACTTCCAGCAAAATACATAGAAATACTTCCAGCAAAATACATAGAAATACTTCCAGTAAAATATATAGAAATACTTCCAGTAAAATACATAGAAATACTTCCAGTAAACTACATAGAAATACTTCCAGTAAAATATATAGAAATACTTCCAGTAAAATACATAGAAATACTTCCAGTAAAATACATAGAAATACTTCCAGTAAAATATATAGAAATACTTTTAGTAAAATTCATAACAATACTTCCAGTAAAATACATAGAAATACTTCCAGTAAAATACATAGAAATACTTCCAGCAAAATACATACTTCCAGTAAAATACATAGAAATACTTCCCGTAAAATACATAGAATTACTTCCAGTAAAATACATAGAAATACTTCCAGTAAAATACAAAGAATTACTTCCAGTAAAATACATAGAAATACTTCCAGTAAAATACATAGAATTACTTCCAGTAAAATACATAGAAATACTTCAAGTAAAATACATAGAATTACTTCCAGTAAAATACATAGAAATACTTCCAGTAAAATA
>MUZC01004503.1:187920-221127 GCA_002072015.1 Radix auricularia | reverse complement strand
ATAGAAATACTTCCAGTAAAATACATAGAAATACTTCCAGTAAAATATATAGAAATACTTCCAGTAAAATACATAGAATACTTCCAGTAAAATATATAGAAATACTTCCAGTAAAATACATAGAAATACTTCCAGTAAAATACATAAAAATACTTCCAGTAAAATATATTGAAATACTTGCAGTAAAATACATAGAAATACTTCCAGTAAAATACATAGAAATACTTCCAGTTAAATACATAGAAATACTTCCAGTAAAATACATAGAAATACTTTCAGTAAAATATATAGAAATACTTCCAGTAAAATATATAGAAATACTTCCAGTAAAATATATAGAAATACTTCCAGTAAAATACATAGAAATACTTCCAGTAAAATATATAGAAATACTTCCAGTTACCCACAAAACCACCAATCCACTCCACCATTCCTATAACCAACATACCAAAAAGGCAGCTATCCCAAAACACCGCGATCCATGACCAGCAAAGGAGTACAGCGGTTGTGAATATAATGACATGTCATTTGGTAAACCACGAAGTATGAAAATATGTCATTATAAAAACAAACTACCATCGACTTTTGACTTTTGTGAGATAGTTAACTCAAGCTAACCGCATTTGAAACAAGTAGATCTACAATATCGTACAATTGGGTGGTAAGCTATGTTATCACATGAGACTCAGTGACCTCTTTACCCCAAACATCGTCTCTAAAACATTATTATGGCCGCGGTAATTCTAGGAAATGGGCAGAGAGTATTGACGTGTATTGTGTTTGAGTGCTATCTGCGGGTTTTGTTGTTGTGTTGTCAACTCTAGAGGGATGCCAACTCTGGGGTATTGTAGAATCAGAAACTGTTATTGTTTCTCTCAGTCTATACAAGTCTGTGTTTCATGACTTTGTTGTTGATACCTGTTTAGCTAAACCTCTCCAGAAATCTAGGGCACAGTTTAAGTAATTTAAAATATGCTGATTTCCAAAGTTAAACAACAAAAGTTTTGAACATAACAAATGTTCCCTCTAATGTTTGTTGGTCCGTGTGCAAGGATGACGTGCAGAAACTAAGCCACAACGAAATTATTTAATTTAAATTTAAATTCATAAAAATTTCTTTTAGAATTGTAACAATTAAAAAACTCGCAAAAAAAAAAAATAATTAAAAAATTAATGTTAACCCTTTATATACGAGACATAACAATGAATGTTCATTATAAAACGCCGCGTAAGACAATCCAAAAATACAAAATTTTAATAATGCCTCGTAAAATATGTTTACTGTAATGCGCACCAATCGGGAATACATTTTTAAAACTTATTGGCAATATACTACGCACCTTAGTTCGCGACAGGAAAGGTTGCTCAATGTAATACGCACCACGACACTCTAGCACACAAATGAACATGTTACAAAGAGATAATTAAAGATAATCTAAAAATTCATTTATTTAATTACAGTACATTCGATCTATCTGAAATTTTATCATTTTTATCATCGGCACAAGTCTGCCTGCAAAATTTCAGCTCGTCAGCATAAGGGGAAGTGGGTTAAAAATCGATCCAAAGTTTTTTTCGGCATTCAAGAAGCAGACACCACGAGTTAATATAAGAATTTAAAAATTATTATAATTATCTCCAAGTAGAAAATACTTCTTCATTCCTACTGACGCTAAATTCCGATGTTAGTTTGTGTGTAGTGACAACACTTTAACACTTCCACTTCCGGAGGGTCTTGCTTTTTTTTTTTAACCACTAGCGACAATTCTCGTGTGACATTTTACACAACATTCTGACCACATGATCCTTGTTATCGCAACATTAAACTAAGGTGGTCGGATATTTCCATGATTTTAATTTCATTTGCATTATACTTCTCAACTCCGATGTATTTTTGAAGGGTGTAAAGCTGAATCTAATGGGTTTAAAGACGGATCTCTTAGAAATATAAAGATGAAGTTTTGAGATGTATAGTTGATTCTTTTAGCAGGAAATATGAATCTTAAGGATGTAAATATTAAGGATCCAAAAAATATAATTTTACATACGTAAATGTATTTAAGTGTCTAAAATGTAAATCTAAGGGACGTAAACATGCTTCGTTCTTGAAAAAAAATCAATTGCTATGTTTCGTACAAAAACGTAAATAAAATTTACCTTAAATTTTAAAAAATGCCTTGTACAAAGAAACAAAAAAAAAATACTGGCCATATAGCGGCTTCTCCTTTCCCCTCCCCCCTCCTACTGATCCATTTATCCTATCTCCCGGTTAACCGGTCATATTAAACCCTTGACCAAAATATACTTTAAATGCTAAAATATACACGGGGCTATCTTGGCCGGGTATATTCTGGTCGGGTATGCTTTGTGACATATTGCACCGGTAAAGACCAAATCTGAGTTTAAACCCTGTGATAAATCCATTGACGTTGTTCCGTCGTCACGACTGACAAAGAAAATAATTTGACAATGACGCTGCCATTACGCCCTATTTCGCCATAACACAACAAAACATCACCAACAATTTCTGCCACGCAACAAACCATTACCTACAATTTTTGCCACGCAACAAACCATTACCTACAATTTTTGCCACACAACATCACAAATGAAAGACAATCGTTGAAAAGCCGGAGAAGTTGTTCGGCCTTGGATCAAAGGCCGTTGAAATAATATATCGTCATTTGTCTCCTCTAAGTCGTTTCTTTTTCTTTTTTTTCTCTCTCTCTCTTTTTGCACTTAATTTTCTTTCGAAAAGGAAAGACTAGGGATTGTATACATTTAAAATTATACACTCAAGTGTAATATCAATTCTCTATATATAAAAACTGGAAAAGTTATTTTTAAGAAACATTGCCAATAAAAATACGGTTAATTAACTATCATTAAATTTGCAAACAAAATGTCGACATGAATGGACAAAATCATGAGTAACGTCCTAGAGAAATGCTTACCCTATTAGGAAAATTGTTGAACTTTCACATTATCATTGATAGCAGCGACATCTCAGCTTAACAAACAGAACTTTGATCTCACGGAGCGTTCAGGAGATGTCATTTTGTCATTATGTCATGTTAAAATATCTTGTATATCTTGTGATGAAGCTATTTTGTTGTTATGTCAATTTTTTATGTCTTTATTACGCTTTTTTTCTTTGTATCATAACATAATGATTTGATTCTGCGATGTCATGTTGTTATTGTTATTTGACATCATTAGGCGCTAACTAAAACATTGTAGACCCCTGACTGCTCCTAGCATAACATAGAAGGTGTTAGCGCTGAACAAGAAAGCATTTATTCTTTCATATCGACGTTGACATAAAACAGCGGTTCTCTCTCAAAATTGTGATGAACCCGAATGAAATATGGTTTTCTCCATAATTCATATGGCTTATACAAGATGGTCAAGTTTCAAATGTTTATTACCATATTGTCAGTGGTCGGGTAAAACTATAAAGCAATACGCATTTAAATTAACGAGATTTCCAATGTATAATTTTTAACATTTCCCCCCAAAATCTCATACTTAAAGCGTGTTGGCCATAATGAATTCATAGTGGAAAAATAAATCCTCATATTTTTTTTTGAAACGCTTAATATTTAAACTATGATTTCTTGTTACATATAGATCAACAGTGTTATCAATTTTTTAAAAAAAATTAATAAAGTTTTTATTAGATCGACTTATGATTTTGCCCCGGAACTGACGTTGTCTTTATAAAAATGTGGACTTTTGTCGTTTTAAGGCCCCCTGACGAGATCCTTACACAGAGAAATTAGCCCACAAGTATTGTATGCACTTTACGGACGGTCCCTTCGTAGTTCTGTGCATGTAACTTTCTACATATCTAAGTTGCTGCAGTATAGTTCACATTCAGAGTACGTGATCTGACGGCATTTTTGCCACTGGTGTTGTTGGTATTTTTTTAAAAATTATATTTTTACAAGTGAAACCTCAAATTTTGGGGATTTTGGAGGGGGACATCACAGGTTAAAATATTTGTCAGAGCCCAGACAAATGTTTCGGCATGCAGAATGGGGGTTTTCCTTCCAGGAATTAAAAAAAACATTTTTGTTCAGATTTTAAAAAGGAAATATTTTTGCGCATACCTGAATTCATTATTATTCAATGCTTAGTTGATAGAGAAATAGCACTAAAAATATCGCTTTTATTATTTATATTTTTTTACTATTTTAACGCTTTTTTAAAATAGGCATTGACATCATTTTGAAAGAATTAAATTCATTTTTCGCCCGTACCCTTTGATTAATGAACGTTTTTTTAAAATTGAACATTGAAAATTGGACTTAAACTAAATTTTGGGTGAAACAAAAAATGTGGCAGATTAAGGGACGAATTTTCCAAACAAAATTATTTCACACTTGAGATTAAATTTTACATTTTTATAAGATAAACTACAATAAAAGGCCATAAGCCCTATTTAAAGTCTTGTAAATGGTTGTAATGGGGCTATTTCTTTAATCTGCACCCCAATTGCTATAAAACCAAGATAGGCGTGCATATGGCAAGAACCTATGGCCCATATAGGGACACAACTATGTGTCCATTTATTGAGTGGCTTGTGCTTGAACACCATAATGCGCATCCTCAAAAAAAAAAAACAACAACCTTAAACTACTTGTCAAAGTCATCATAAATGCAGTTAGTCCTTTCGATAAAGTAACAAGCTAGTGACGTCTAAGACATCACACACTGGTATCAGGTGATCAGTAACTTCTTCTTCGTTCTCAGTATTGAATATTGAGTTTTGCGTGCCACGAGTTTTGCGCCAATTGGCCCGTGGTCTCCGACTTCAGCCTGCTGTATTTTCTGGATTTGCTTCCATAGCCTTTGGTCAGCCAAGACCATCTGCAAGGCAGCAGTTGTTTTTTTTTTGGTAAGTGATGCCACGGCTAAGGGTTCCGCGCATTGCCCCGCCGCTATTCGCCCATTTGGAGCTGGGTGGAACTCGGGGGCGCCCTCGGCCACGGGAGCGAGTCCATGGCTTCCCATAGATTCGAGCTCGTGATCATCGGAACGACAGTCGAGCGCGCTTACCACTCGACCACCGCGGCCCCCGTCAGTAACTTAAAAGCCATTTATTTGGAGATTTCCTGACCTAAAAAAAAACCTCAATTACGTGAATAATTTAAAATGGCTCTTTTGAAAGATTATCTTTGTAAAGATTACCATTATAAAATAATATCCCCTCATATAATTATTTCTCATTCAAAATCAAACAACTTTAAATATATAATTTTTGCTGTTATATATCCCTATACATCCTCTGTTATATATCCCCGTACAACTATACAGCATCTCTTATATATCCCCTATACAGCCTCTGTTATATATCCCCTATACAGCCTCTGTAATATATCCCCTATACAGCCTCTGTTATATATCCGCTATACAGCCTCTGTTATATATCCCCTATACAGCCTCTGTTATATATCCCCTATACAGCATCTCTTATATATCCCCTATACAGCCTCTGTTATCTATCCCCTATACAGCCTGTGTTATATATGCCATATACAGCCTCTGTTATATATCCCCTATACAGCCTCTGTTATATATTCCCCTATACAGCCTCTGTTATCCTTACTTATATTTGTCTTGATCTTATTTAACAATTCTAATATGCATAAAGATTAGGAATTGTTTTAGTCCTGAATCTTATGATATGTGAGATAATGACAATAACATTTTGCCTGGCGTATTTGTATCTCACTTACTGTTTCTCTTTGATGTGTATGTCCTGGCCAAAGCGCTGCCTACAACTTTATAAATAAACAATGGCTGCCAGAGGCGTAACTCTCGCCCTATTTCTCAACCAGTATCTATTGACTTTTCCAACTTTCCTTCAATTTTCAAATGTGTAATATTAACTATTCTTGTGTGGGTTTCATTTTGTGGTGGAATCAAAATCGAAATGAAACAATTTCATAGGCATCGTAGGAAATATAGACAATAAAATGAGACACAATAACAGGTATTTCTGACGTCATTTAAGCAATAGTCTCTTTGATAGTCTTTCTAGCATCGCTGATGGTAAAAAGAACATTTTGAAAAGCATCAATTTTTAAGTTCGAAGAAGGACAAACCGGAAACGAAACAAAAGATGCTGGAAATATTGATGTGTGCAGTCAACAGTGTTTGAGATTAGTGGCTAAAGCTTCTTGTTGGACACACTTGAGGTCACCGTGTGCAAAACACTTGGCATGTTGACAATGAGTTTGGTGGTAGAGGATTATGACATTCGTGGTGTGTTGCCGCGAGCTGGTGATGGTAAGGGACTAGGAAATTTGTGATGAGTTGAAGGCGAGTTGTTGATGGTACAGGAGTGGGACATTTGTGATGAGTTGACAGCGAGATGGTGATGGTACGACTGGATTTTTGATGGTGTGGAATAGGACATTTAGGATGTGTTTACGGCGAGTTGTTGGTGGTAAAGGAGTGGGACATTTGTGGGGAGCTGACGGCGAGTTGCTAGTGGTACGACTGGGTTAGTGATGGCGGGGGATTAGGACATTATGGATGTGTTTACTGTGAGTTGTGATGGTAAGGACAGTAATTGTGATGGTAGGGACAGTGAGTTGTGATGGTAGAGATAGTGAGTAGTAATGGTAGGGTCAGATTTGTGATGGTAGGGACAGTGAGTTGTGTTGGTAGAGATAGTGAGTGGTGATGGTAGGGACAGATTTGTGATTGTAGGGACAGTGAGTTGTGATGGTAGAGATAGTGAGTGGTGAAGGTAGGGACAGATGTTTGATGGTAGGGACAGTGAGTTGTGATGGTAGAGATAATGAGCTGTGATGGTAGGGACAGATTTGTGATGGTAGGGTCAGATTTGTGATGGTAGGGACAGTGAGTTGATGGTGGTAGAGATAGTGAGTTGTGATGGTAGAGATAGTGAGTTGTGATGGTAGGGACAGATTTGTGATGGTAGGGACAGTGAGTTGGTGGTAGAGATAGTGAGTTGTGATGGTAGTGACAGATTTGTGGTGGTAGGGGCAGTGAGTTGTGATGGTAGGGACAGTGAGTTGATGGTGGTACACGACTAAGACACTCGGAGACAATTCAAAAGTTGTCTCAGTCTCATGATTTTGAAATCAGCATATCTATAACGGAAATGTCCGTTGTCACATTGTTGTCACATTTTATACACCATTACGATCGTCTAATTTGTTAAAATTTGAAAATTAACGTCTCTAATTTTAGGAGTGGGTTGGTTAAAAAAAACTTCCAGGATATTACGGAACAATAACACCGGAAAATAAACATGTAATATAGTATGACGACTTCCATCACATACTAATAAAAATTAAGTGTACAAAATGACCATTAGATGTCTTGCTTGTTTGCCTACTATTAATGAATAAATAAGTCAACCAACTCAATACACTACAGAAATAATTTTGGGGCGTAAAGTTCTCATTTGTAAAAGTCTTCAAGTCAACTGCTAAATTTTAAAATATTTCTTTTAAAACTTATATCAGTATTTCAGTTGCGTCTTAAGGTAAGATTTTTATCGCTCTAATCTTTTTTAAAAGAATAAGGTTTTCCTTATTTAGAAAACCGTATGCACCAGCCAATGCCACCACTCCGCACCAAAAAAAAATCACCTCTTCCAAACCACCCAAGCTAACATCCGCAACGACCACCATTGAGCACCACTGGATTTATTTTTTTTTTGGGGGGGTGGGGTCTGGTAGGCGAACAATAAATTTAATTTAAATAGATTTCGAGTGCACGGTTGAATGTGCCCAAAGTCCAAACAGAAAGCCATGTCAAGTGTCGCACTGACGTATTCCACATTTTAGTGTCACGTGATAATCAAAAATCCATTATCCGCCCTGAAGCCCCACCCTCCTTTTTACTCAAACCCACTCCCTTCATTTAAAAAAACAAAAGCAAACTCTAAACCATATTTGTCCACATTTTACAGCACAACGAGGAAGATATCAGAAAAGCATTTAACGCTGTATTTGCTCTGTCCTTTGATTGAAATCTTTGGCGGTATTTTCTGCTTCCCGCTTTCCCTCCTCTCAGATTAAAATTGCATTGTGGGATGTTTGCCTATCGCTGCATTGTTGATCCGATGAAATCATTTTGATTCTGGTCTTAAGTGTGAAAATGTGAGCCAGGGGAAAGACAGGGTAAAACCATGACATCCGGGGGGGGGGGGATGGAGGAATTTAGAGGAAGCAGTGGCCATCTGGGGAGACAATGGGGGAGGGGGGTTATTGCTTAATGTCGGTTCACCGACCTGACATTTCATTTTAACATGTTTTCTGGCTGAGCAACCATATCCCAACAATGGCAACGTTGGTTCATGGCCTCAAGTGTATGTGAGCCAGAGTTAGAGATTTAAAAAAAAATTACTTGCGGTAGGTGAGTTTTAAAAGCGGGTGATATTGTTGTGTTGAGCACGGTTTGGGTTAGAAGGGACATAAATTGAAACTTGAATTAATCGTGTTTTATAAAAAGTTGTATCGGTATAGTCACAACCAACTGTTGTTAATTGCATATGGTAGTAGTAGGCTCTACGTAAGATTAACGACTAAGTCCTAAATGTTTTGGGTTGAATTTTAAGGTAAAGTTTTCAAATGATTCTTATTTCATGTAGGTCTAAATTTAAGGCCATTATTTGATAGCATTTTCATAAGGCTCAAACCATAAAAGAGAACTCCGGCATCCTTCCGTCTCGCGAGACGATGGTGCATCACCTTGGGGTTGGGTTGCATTTCCTCGAGTGACTGTGCAGTCCTATCCTTGAGTGACAGTCTTTGCCACAGTTTTTACACACGAGTTCTGTGCTTCCAAATGTTTTGGCCTTTCTCCTAGCTCTTCTGTCTGCAGCCTCCTCCATTCTTCGCTCCTCGGCTACTATGACGCCCTCTTTGACAACTGTGCGCCACGTAGATCGGTCTTCTGCCTTACACTCCCTGTCACTTGTATGTATTTTGGCTGCTTTCATGTCCCTTTGACAGACATCTTTAAATCGCAAGCGTGGGCGACCTGTTTTCCTCTTTCCTGAAGCAAGTTCACCATATAGGAGGTCCTTCGGGATGCGGCCGGGGCTCATTCTTTTGACATGTCCTAGCCACCTCAGGCGTCTTTCACTAAGAATTGAGAACATGCTTTGGGTATTGGCACGCGTTAGTACCTCACTATTAGGCACTTTTTCTTGCCATTTAATACCAAGGATGCGGCGCAAGCATCTCAAATGGAAGCTGTTAAGCTTACGCTCTTGTGATGTATAAGTGGTCCATGTCTCGCTCCCATATAGTAGTGTACTGATGACACAGGCTCGATAGACGCACAGTTTGGTTTTCTCCGTTAGCTTGGTGTTTTGCCAGACCCGCTTATTTAGTTTAGCCATTGTTGCGGCTGCCTTGCCAATTCTGCTGTTTATTTCTTCTTCAATGGACAGTGTATTGGAGACCTTGGATCCCAAGTAGGTGAAGCTGTCCACAACCTCCAAGTTTTCATTATCGATATTTATGGTAGGAGGAGGTCGAGTGTCTTGGGCCATGATGTTTGTCTTTTTCAAGCTGATTTGCAGACCAAATTCTTTGCAGGCATTGGAGAAGCTTGACACGAGTTGTTGCAAACCAGATTCTGTATGTGCTGTTAGTGCCGCATCATCCGCAAATAGTAGCTCTCGAATTAGGACATCCGTCGTTTTGGTCTTGGCTCGGAGGCGGGCAGTGTTGAAAAGTCCTCCATCAGCTCTGGTATGTAACCAGATTCCCTCACTGCTATCCTTGAATGCGTATCGAAGAAGTACAGAGAAGAATATTGCGAAGAGTGTTGGTGCGAGTACACAACCTTGTTTAACTCCGCTGCTGACAGGGAAGGCCTCTGACTTAGCTCCATCGAACTGTACTGTGCCAAGCATATTTTCATGGAACTGTCTGATGATGGCAAGTAGGTGAGGGGGACATCCAATTTTTGCCAGTATTTGGAATAGCCCGTTGCGACTGACTAAGTCGAAGGCTTTTGTAAGGTCCACAAATGCAATGTATAGTGGCATCTGCTGCTCTCTGCATTTTTCCTGGAGCTGTCGTATGGAGAACACCATGTCTATGGTAGACCGACCGGACCGGAAACCACACTGAGATTCTGGATAGACGCGGGATGCTAGGCTTTGTAAACGTTTTAGTATAACGCGGGCAAAGGTCTTTCCTACAATACTAAGGAGTGAAATGCCGCGATAATTATTGCAATCACTCCTATCACCTTTGTTTTTATATAGTGTCACTATATTTGCATCCTTTAGGTCTTGGGGGATGTAGCCCTGTTCCCAGCAGAGGGACAGAATCTCGTGCAATGGTTGGAGTAAAGCTGTCTTGCCACTCTTTAGAACCTCTGGTGGTATTCCATCATTCCCAGGCGCTTTTCCACAAGCTAGACTGTCAATTGCTTTGCTCAGCTCTTCCTGTGTGGGCACGACATCAAGTTCTTCCATGAGTGGCATATCTGGGATGTCATCTAGAGCGGTGCTGGAGACTGTGGTAACTGTTGAATACAATTCCAGATAATGCTCAACCCACCGTTTTAGCTGTGCTGCCTGGTCTTGAATAATTTCTCCATTTTTGGACTTTAGGGGAGCAGCTTTTGACGTCAAGGGGCCCGTTGCCTTTTTGATGTTTTCGTACATGACTTTTGCATTGCCCATNACTTTCTTCAAGTGCAAGGATATACATCAAGTATCTTGGAGACACCCTCGATCCCACCAATGGCACCAGCTGGACCTCATTATCACCAGGCGTGCACAACTAGCTAGCGTCCTACTCACTCGCAGCTATCACAGTGCCGACTGTGACACGGATCATTCCCTTGTCGCCAGCAAAGTACGAATAATGAGGAAAAACTCGTACCACACAAAGAAAAAGGGAAGTCCACGCATCAATACCTCCTGCATGAAAGACCCTACGATAGCGCAGCTGTTCAAAGACAAGGTGAAGGAAAGTCTCTCAAAGATGTCCCCATGCGTCACCATTGACTCCAAATGGACGCAACTGAGAGACACAATCTATACATCCGCAATACAAGCCTTTGGCAAAAAATCTCATAAAAACACGGACTGGTTTGATGAACATTGGGACGAGATGAAACCCGTCACTGAAGCAAAAAGGAAAGCTCTTATGGCTTACAGGGAAAAGCCTACACCTGACAATTTGCATGCTTTAAAAACAGCTAAGTCACTTGCCCAAAAGGTTGCACGTAAATGTGTCAATACCTACTGGCTTAAGCTCTGTTCCAGTATACAATCAGCTGCAGACATGGGCAATGCAAAAGTCATGTACGAAAACATCAAAAAGGCAACGGGCCCCTTGACATCAAAAGCTGCTCCCCTAAAGTCCAAAAATGGAGAAATTATTCAAGACCAGGCAGCACAGCTAAAACGGTGGGTTGAGCATTATCTGGAATTGTATTCAACAGTTACCACAGTCTCCAGCACCGCTCTAGATGACATCCCAGATATGCCACTCATGGAAGAACTTGATGTCGTGCCCACACAGGAAGAGCTGAGCAAAGCAATTGACAGTCTAGCTTGTGGAAAAGCTCCGGGGAATGATGGAATACCACCAGAGGTTCTAAAGAGTGGCAAGACAGCTTTACTCCAACCATTGCACGAGATTCTGTCCCTCTGCTGGGAACAGGGCTACATCCCCCAAGACCTAAAGGATGCAAATATAGTGACACTATATAAAAACAAAGGTGATAGGAGTGATTGCAATAATTATCGCGGCATTTCACTCCTTAGTATTGTAGGAAAGACTATTGCCCGCGTTATACTAAAACGTTTACAAAGCCTAGCATCCCGCGTCTATCCAGAATCTCAGTGTGGTTTCCGGTCCGGTAGGTCTACCATAGACATGGTGTTCTCCATACGACAGCTCCAGGAAAAATGCAGAGAGCAGCAGATGCCACTATACATTGCATTTGTGGACCTTACAAAAGCCTTCGACTTAGTCAGTCGCAACGGGCTATTCCAAATACTGGCAAAAATTGGATGTCCCCCTCACCTACTTGCCATCATCAGACAGTTCCATGAAAATATGCTTGGCACAGTACAGTTCGATGGAGCTAAGTCAGAGGCCTTCCCTGTCAGCAGCGGAGTTAAACAAGGTTGTGTACTCGCACCAACACTCTTCGCAATATTCTTCTCTGTACTTCTTCGATACGCATTCAAGGATAGCAGTGAGGG
Organism: Radix auricularia; assembly: GCA_002072015.1. Lineage (NCBI taxonomy): Eukaryota > Metazoa > Mollusca > Gastropoda > Lymnaeidae > Radix > Radix auricularia. The sequence goes on along the minus strand of MUZC01004503.1, from coordinate 208,901 downwards.
AATCTGGTTACATACCAGAGCTGATGGAGGACTTTTCAACACTGCCCGCCTCCGAGCCAAGACCAAAACGACGGATGTCCTAATTCGAGAGCTACTATTTGCGGATGATGCGGCACTAACAGCACATACAGAATCTGGTTTGCAACAACTCGTGTCAAGCTTCTCCAATGCCTGCAAAGAATTTGGTCTGCAAAAGAGAACTAGGTGCAGTAATAATAATTATTAAAAAATAATAAAGTACCACGTCATGGCAATGCTAGAGGTTGAAATTTAAAATTGTGTTTGTTTATAAATGATAGGGAGCGACCAACCAGTCTGCCTGCTATATTATATGTCTTGTCATATCGTGGCAAAATCTATTAATAGAAATTCCTGGAGTATTGGGCTGAACAAATTTAAATTAGAAAATTAATCTAATATGAAACCTTTCGTTCATATCAGTGTTTAGGCCCTGTCATTTCATGGCAGAAATCTATTAATTGATCCTCCTGATGGTCTGTAACAATTTCAATAAGTAATTAAATAAAACATTTTGCTTTTCTGTTAAGACTTTTCGGGGCAGATCTTTGTTAATTCAACTTCAATCTGATTCAGCTCTGTGGACTTGACCAAGACAAAAACTCGCTTATAAAATAATTTGATCGAAATAAACGATTCACGATGTGTTACTTCTTTATTTATGATGTGAAATATTGTTTCACAAGAACCTTGTCAAAAAATAACAATGTTGCGCAATGTGAGAGGGCGTTTTTTTTCCGTTATGAGAAATACCAAAACCGTTTAGAAGCAGGTGTGTCTTCAATCCGTCGAAATTTCTTTTTGGACTCAACTATTTGATGAAACAACGAGCTACAAACACCGCAGTGTTAGCGCTACCTGGCAAAAGGACGAGTGGGAAGAAGTAATCTTAAGGACGAAACCTATGGCGATGCAGTAATATGCTTATAATTTTTTTATTGCCAGCCATTCTTCGCATCTGACGTCGATATCAAAACCATCTGGAACTGGAAAACCCGTTGAGCCGTCCAACCCCACCTCTCTCCTCCCTCCAGCCCTGCCCGCCAGCCTCCCACCCCACCCCAACTTCTGACCCCAGGGCTCCCGTAAATCAAATAAAAATCGCATTTGGAATAATAATAATAAAACTACAATCGTTCTCCCTCGCCATTGAGCAATCAGCGATTGAACTGAGTAATTACCTGCCTATCGATTACTTAAGATTTCGTTGACTCAAGCCGGGTGACTTAAATAGAATTTGAATGCCTGTGTACAAAAAGAAATAGGGCTCTGTTCTGGGAATGATATCTTGGTATTTTATTTGATTTATAACCCTCGGTCTAACCTCGTTTATAGTGAAGTATAGCGAGGCATACAAGTGAAAACGATTTTTAAATGGGTTATTCTTAATTCAAAACAAAACCAAAAAATCCATTTGATTTGAGCACGGCGACAAAAGAATCAGTACCCAAAGAAACTAATTTCTATACATCCTTATGAAATCGTAAGAAACGTTTAATCTGTAACGTGAATAAAGATGGTTGAAAGAGGATTATGAGGAGAAGCTAATCAGGGGCACTTGACAGAGCGAGACCTAACAGTCAACGGGGAACATAAAAAGACTATGAAGCAAGTGTAAAAAATCGTCTCTGGAAGTATTTACGGGAATTGGGATGGGAAAGATGGAAAAGACAAAACTAAAACTAAAAGTACAAAAAAAAAAGAATTAAAAGCAAAACTTAACAGGGAACATTACTTACAATATATGTTGTTGGGTGACTGTTGATGGGTGTCTGTTGATGGGTGACTGTTGTTGGGTGACTGTTGATGGGGGACTGTTGATGGGGGACTGCTGGTGGGTGACTGTTGATGGGGGACTGTTGGTGGGTGACTGTTGATGGGTGACTGTTGATGGGTGACTGTTGATGGGTGACTGTTGGTGGGTTACTGTTGATTGGTTACTGTTGATGGGTTACTGTTGATGGGTGACCAATTCAAGAAATATTAAAATGAGGTGTGTGTGTGGGGGGGGGGTCTCTGAGCACATGTCCCTCTAATACGTTTTAATACGTGATACCTTCCATATTGAACAGTTACCCGCCTCCTTGCAATCACACCTTTACAATCAGCTAACAACTGGTGATCTATGACGTTAGGCAACAAAATGTTAAACTGTTACACATCTGAGTTGTGACGTTGTGGTGTGAGGGCCGTTGTGTAAAGAAGACCAAACACCAGACATGAACTTCACAGTCGAGGTGGTAGTGTTGTTATTGGTGTTATTATTACTCAAACCGTCTCCCCCTACCATTCTGTGTTTGTCTATCAGAGTCCTTAACCTCCAATGTGCCGGTCAAATTTTGGTGACCACTGATGATCTAGATATGAATAGCTTGAAAATTGACCATTGAGAACCATTGCCTTATCTGTACATAGCTTGTTATGAGTTGCTTTGATAAACTTTCTTGATAACATTTGTCCTATCTGGGACCACCTTGTTATCAATACCCTGAATATTGGCCTCTGAGACATCTTGTTTACATTTCAAAAGACAAGTTCTTGCTCTTATTAAGTATGATTTATCTAGACACACCTCGCCATGGATAGCGTTAAAATACGTTTTCTTAGAGCCGTTCAGATAACTCTGAAGTTCCCATCAGAACACACAATTTAGGGCTACATCTTTCCCTCCCCTCGGGGTGGATAAACCTTTGTTGAGAATCCTTTTAGCCTATTAGAGCGCAACACCCTCTTCCTGCAACCTCCCCTCCTCTATCACTCTCAACGTCCCCGGGGGAGGGGAGATCCAATCCGTCCTTGGGAATCGCGGGGATCTCTGGGAGTCCTCCTTGCCTGCACCTACTCCCTAACGTTCGCGTCTCCGGTGAGAGAAATCGAGACCGTGGGGGAGAATTAGTCGCTGGCCATTTAATGATGTGCCGTGCTTGTACTTAACTCGGGCCAATTGTCAGCGGTGTGTTTGGTCAGTTTGTGTCTCGCTGACATACAAACTCTGTGGTCCTGGGCGCCTGGTGCTTGCACAGACAGGGGTGGAGGGATGGTGGAGTCTACCGGGGGGGGGGGGGGAGGTGAGGGTTGTTTGTAATTCTAACGTTGGGCACTTATATCTTTTTGTGTGTGTGTTCATACACGGAAGGGGGATAAAGTACATACTAATATATCATATAGAATAAGACTGCCGGAAAGCTTTTAAATATAAACGAAGATACTTAAAGGAAGATTGGTAATCGAAGCAATAAATTAAAGCTTTAGTAATAGACTTTTACACAAGGAGACGTTTCGGCTAATTCTGCAATACAAATAGATCTAGATCTTTATGAAAAAAGTATTAAATTAAATTTAATTTACGTTATAAAATGCATCGGATCTTCCCTTTTTTAGCAAGAAAGATGAGCGCCAATCAAAGGCCTTCGATTTATTATTTTTCGGGCATCATTCAAGTGGTTACTAATAATTACTTTCAGATGTCCATTACTTCTTTTTTTGTTTAATTATATTGCAGTTTTTATCTTTACGGAAACACTGCAAACAACGATGATGAAGTCTGTAAAAATCACTTATGTAGGTAAAGTAAATCCATATGGACATTTTGCTTGCTATCTTGTATTTTAACGTAAGAGCTCTGGTTCACTACGTCTAATTCCTTTAGAGTCAGGGAATGAATGGAGGGTCTCGGGTCTGAGGGGATTCACAGTAACCTACCAGTTAACGACTGTTTTTCTTTATGAGATAGTTAACACAAATTTTAGAACCACATACTTTTTCGTATTTTATTTATTTTATTATTAAGGTATTTAAACAACAACAAAAAATATTTATCATTTCAAACTGCAAACAACAATCGGAATTAAAGTATGGCGGTAAACCGGCTTCAGTCTGGACAAGGTTTAAAGGCTCCGGCGAGCCGTGAAGGCGCATTAATTTATTGTTTAACAGCTGATTAGAATTCACTAGGATCGCAGAACAACGGCATCGGGGGTAGGAGGAGAGGGGGCGGGAAGGGATTCTACAAATACCGCGACTGTTAATTGACGTCCTTAATCGATAGCAATCGTAGGGGTGATTTATTGGTCTTGGGGTTATCGATCTTCTGGAGATCAAAGTCAGAACAGAACATGTCGGTTCAATAAGAAAACAAAAACAGTCACGGTCCTGACATTCAAATTTCCTCCTTGGATTTTTAAAGAAAATTATTGTTTTGTTTTTTTAATCGTAACAGAAAATTTTCACAAAAATTGTTTATTATTATATTTTTTAAAAAATAATCCTTGTATGTTCAAAACAAAAATTTTGCTGTAGAGATTGCATTGATTTAAAGAAATGAACCGAGTGTAGGACCATCGCAAAGCATCAAGTTAATTATTCTTTCTTCCTAGTTGCCTTACCATTGGTCAGAGCAAGTTATGAAATCTTAAAGACAATTATTTGAACTTAGAACTCAGAAAATTAAATATAAGTATTTTGAGGAAAAGACACCTAAAAGAATGTCAAATGATAGAGGAGTAAAGAGGGTACACCACCAAAATCTCATAGGAAAACGATTCATGGGAATACCTGGGCTTAGATGGATGGATGACGTAGAGAAAGATCTACAACAACTGGGCATCCATTATTGGAGAAGAAAGGCGTTGATAAGAGCTGAGTTGAAGAAGGTCGTGAGGCAGGGCCAAGCCAAATATGGGCTGTAGTGGAAGGAATCGTGAGGCAGGGCCAAGCCAAACATGGGCTGTAGAGCCACAGGGATGGATGGAAGGATTTTGTGGGGGGGGGGGGGGGAAAGTCGTTTAGAACGTGAAAATAATTACAAACCATTTACTTTTCAAGCAACTTTTTTTTAATGTTGAAAACTTGAAAAGATCGTTAGATTATTTTTTTAAAAAATATTTTAAACTCTGTAGTTTTTAATTTTATTTCAGATGCTCAGTAAACCTCAAATATTAATATTGTGTTATTTTGTTGCTATTTTGGGTTGAGGGAGCGGGTGGCACCTAGCTGATAAAGCTTCTCATACTGTAACTCTTTGCACCCTCTTTACACTTAACGGTGCTACCCTTCCCTGCTCTATAATTGACAGTACAATGTTTTTTTATTTAAATGTATATGATTATGTAAGTATTTATATAAAGTATCATCCAAGCTAAGTAATAAAAGTAACTTTTGAAAAGTCTAATTAATACTATTTTAAGCACGATTTTATGGCAATTTTTTTAAAAAAATGTAATTGCTTATATGCTTTTGAGTGTAATTGTTTTCTCGTTTAAAATTTTTATTTCAGCTTTTTTAGAACTTAAATTATATGTACTACTCCTGTAGGCTAATCCTATAGACAATTAGTACGTGATATAATTCATTATTCCGTGGGATTTTTTTGTTTTTTGTTTTTATTGTTTGAATTTAAAAATTATTTTTGATGGGGTGCAGCGGAGGGGGAAGATACCATGAAAATAATAGTCCATTTTCGTGTCTGGCAAACAACCGAATATAGCCACAGTCGTAAGAAAATGAAAAGACGCGACAATTTAGTCTATATTGGTCTATTAAGCGACATAGCTTTTTTTTCTGTAGGTTTTTTTAATTTTTTATTTTTTTAAGGGCTCCCTTACTTTGGTATATCTTTGTTGACATTTCAAACTCGCAAATTCGTTTGTTGATGCTGGCACGGACAAAGATATAACGACCGCACGATCATTACGCCCACATCAACTGTCGCGTTGTGACAATGTCAGCGACAACATAACGGCAACATCATCATTTGGTGAACCTCTCAGAGCATTGTGTATTTGGCGAGACCCGATGAGCGAACCTCGGACCGACTTGAGATGAAAGGAGCTCGTCTATAAACTTGACAGTTTCTATAGAAAGCCAAGAGACAGAGAAAAGAGGGAGAGAGAGAGACAGCAAGAGATAGAGAGAGAGTGGGGAGGAGAGAGAGTCAGAGGGCAGAGTTGGTCTAGACTCTAGACTCTTTAAAGTCATGACCCCCCAGACAGCCGGACAATGGGTGTCTGGTCGTACACGAGTTAAGTAACTGACTGACCAGCGGCCGGTGCTATTTGGCTGGACTGAACTGATCCACGTTGAGATGAGATGTTTATGTTGTCTGTTTGCCTGGCAGGCGATAAAGTCTTTGGAGAGTGGCGAGGAACGGGTTGAGCAACCAAAAGTTATCTATTTATTATTTATACATTTTTTTAATTTAGCAAATAAATACAATGTACAAATACCAAAGCGACAGAGAAAACAGGAGCTATGAGCTACACACTGCTGCGGGTACGCACAGTTGCGCATGCCTGGAGAGTTAGGGAAGGCGCCTAAAGTATTCATTTTATGAAAGTAATTGTTGAGGAGAGTGTGTTTCTACTTTTCTGCCACTGAGCCCACGAAGTTATTATGCCAATGTCGAGAAACAAAGCTTAAAGCCGTGTTGCGAAAACAAAGTGGGAAATGAACGGGCACAAACACAAAACATTTTTAAAAATTTAAACAAGTATTGTCTTAGCTGGTGGCTTGAACTTTCGACCTTCCGCGTGTTAGACGAATATAATAACCACTACACTATGAAATACATGCTATTTTGTTGTTCTGAAAGAACAAAGTAATTGACCTCAATTTAACGCATTGTTGGTCTCGATGACCCCCCACCCTCTGCACTACCTTTTCTTGCCAGCTATTGTTCGGTGGGGGTAGACAGCTTGGTGTCAAGCATGGTTTAATTATGCGGAGATAGATAGATAGATTAGATATAGATAGATAGATAGATAGATAGATAGATAGATAGATAGATAGATAGATAGATAGATAGATAGATAGATAGATAGATTAGATAGATAGATAGATAGATAGATAGATAGATAGATAGATAGATAGATAGATAGATAGATAGATAGATAGATATATTAAATAGAGAGACAAGGTTCGGGTTGCCACATTGCCAATATGTTTTTTTAGATTTGCCACCCCCCCCCCCCCGGTTGTCTAAAAAGTTAAGAATACTCCACCAGTCCGCAAACGATAATTGTAAAATATTTTTTCTGGAACCAACGAGAAAGTATTTATTAAAGCAGGAGGGGTGTCCCCTAAACTTGGATATAATACGTATTTATGAAACCTCGTCCACTTAACTAAAACGTTTTTCAAGCATCAAATTCTCACACGCACGCACACTTTCTCTCTCACACACACACACGTACAGACAATATTGCCAAAAATAGTGTTTCCCGACTCAGGAAAGCGTAAAACACCTAGAACTCTCAACATTATTTTTGGGCACGATTAGTATACGTCTCCACACCCCAATAGAAGAAATGTAAATGTAGGTGAACATCTAAAATTGTAAAGGCGACCTTACTCTGAGTTTTTTCTCATTCGTTTTGAACGCAAGCTCCTGTAGTTGAAAGTTTCATGATTTAAGCTTACAACACAGTAAACTTACATCAATTTGGGCCTTAATGATATAACCACCGATAAACAAGGGTATTTTAATTTTAAACAGCAGCAATACATATACACACAACGACATTTTTATTTTTAAAAAAACATTTTTTAATACTAAGTTTTCAGGTACAAAAAAAAAACGGCGCTTCAAAGGGCCTTATATACTCCTTTGATTTTCCTTCAGATACTCCTTTGATTTTCCTTCAGATACTCCTTTCATTTTCCTTCAGATACTCCTTTCATTTTCCTTCAGATACTCCTTTGATCTTCCTTCTGATATTCCCTTTTTTTCCTTCTGATACTCCTTTTGTTTTTCCTTCTGCTACCTTTCTACTATCCTGCTCACACTCTTCCGCTACTCAGCTGATAGCCATCAGTTACACAGCTACCATGCTGCAACCTTTATGCTCTTCTCCTGTTACCCCCCTCCCCCTCTGCTACCCTTTCTCATTGGGACGCCAAGCTGTCAAACCGCCCCAGCAATCTAATACCGGCCGCCAGTGACAAGGTCTCTGGTCAGCTTTGTCCAACTTGACGCACGTCACGACAGCACCTTCAATCATAAAGTCATTGGGATGCGAGTAATGACGTAACAACGGCGTAACAATGTCAGGTGGGTGGGGGGAGGAGGCGGTCATGTGTCAGATAAATGGGAATATCCGATGTCGACCGGTTCATTTCAGTTAAATGGCAATACTAGTGGGCTTTTGATAGACCACGGGAATGCTTCTCTGGAGACTATTTGTAACCTATTTATTATTCCTTTTTTCCTCGGGGTAGGGAATGGGGGTCGGGGACCTAGCAGAAGTGACAGGGAAAGAAAATTACCCATTGAATTACACATGTTTTTGTTTTTTGTTCGAGTAAGCTTTGCTGGGGTGATGCCAAAGAGATAGCAAGTCAAAGTAGGTAAAACTCCACCCCTCCCTCGAGAGGTCAACAAAGTTGGAGGCGTTTTCGACCTAATGTCCATGAAGCCCAGGTGGCCGCTTCTAAAGGCGACCACTCCGGGTAGGGGGGCTTCTCAGCTTTTACGTCCCCTAGGGGACCAGAGAGCTGGGGGTTTTTCTTCAAAATGTAGGATTTCAAGTTAAGAATGTGTTTGATGCCGTGCCAAGTCTCTCTTAGATCATTCTTGAACCTGACGTAAATGAGTATATGATGGGGCTGTAGATTTTTCAGCTTTCATTTCGCCTCTGTTGACGTGGGTGCTCTTAATCTATTAGAACAATTTTCATTTTTATTCTATTACATTTTGTAATATACCATGCTGCTTAATTATGCCAAGCTGTAGTTTGGGTTACATTCTGTGTAGCCAATAGATTTCTGTCACTTTCAAATTTATGCTCACAAGAGTACACCTTTATATTTGTAGTCATTTAACTGTGGGTCTCTCAGTTCAAATGGAGCCTTCAGACATGACAAGACTACTCAGAGAAAAAAAATACTTAGACAGATGCTTAATTATTTTATTTTTTTAAAAATGATTTATGTATATTTTTTGGAAATTATATTTTTAAAGACTCTAAATTAAGGCGCATGAAGGTCAATACAAAGAACACTTTAAAAAAAACAAAAACAACTCAAACACGTCAAAGTCACAAAAGAAAATATCAAAAACCTTCCTTAGAATCCCCTGAATAGTTTGAATGCAAAATTAACACAGTGATCTTAACATTATTTTTAGGAGATCTTATTGTATTCTATTAGATCTAATTATTATTTAATAATTTTGAACGCTAAATTTTTGTTTTGAGTTATAAACAATGACAGGCTTAGAGACACTGGATGCTATTAAGTTTTATTTGCGTCCATGATACGTGTCATGTTTGTGGTAGTGAGTTTAATCAGATTTTATTATTAAAAGCAGACGATTATTTGTTGATAGTGAAGAGATTATCATAACTATTACTCTATATTAATTTAGACAGACCAGTCCGTGTCTATTCGGTATCCAAAATATTTCATTCATGGAAAAGAACTAACCCAAACTACAGATGCGAAATACTTAGGAGTCATAATAAATGAGAAACTATCTTGGAATCCCCATGTCAATGAAGTTATTAAAAAATCTAACAAAACCTTAGGCTTTATAAAAAGAAACTTTTACAAATGTAACAAAGATATAAAACTAAAATGCTATCTCACCCTGGTGAGACCTATACTAGAATATGCATCTTCAGTATGGGACCCATCCACCAAAGAAAATATTGATAAGTTAGAACAAATCCAAAAAAGAGCTGCCAGATTCATTACTGGAGAATATTCAAAACTGACAAGAGTAACACCATTAGTTAAATCATTAAACCTTGAAACACTAGAGGATAGAAGAACCAAGAGTAAATTAGTAATTATACATAAGGCAATTAATTCTAATTTAGAAATACAACACAAAGATAACCTAATACAACCCTCAAATAGACATAAAGACAAAAACACCTTTTTTATTCCATATGCAAGAACAAACACATACAAGTTTTCTTTCTTTCCGTCCGGTATTCGGGCGTGGAATGGGTTGCCTGAAGAAACCAGGAAAGCCACCACTTTATCATCTTTTAAAACTCTAGTAAGAATACAGGACTAAACACAAACCATAGAAATACGTAGGACGCAATAATCTTCTGTACAGAAGGAGCGTCTGTAACATATAAGATAAGATAAGATAAAGCAGCGTTTGTTTCTGATAAATTTGGTGCCCTTAACCCTGCAATCTTCTTTCTGGGAGTATTCTATTTATTTGCTTTGGTTCGGTTTGATTTTTCTTAGGTCTCCGTCAATAAATAATGCAATGTTAAATGGTGATTTAGATTGTTTTTTTTATATAATAAATATCTTAAATGTTTAAAAAAATTATTATTTTTATTGTGAGGTGTCATTTTTTTTCATAGTCAGTGGGAGTTTTATTTGAAATTCATACACTAGACATGTTTTCTCTATTGGTTCATGGCCTCAATATATAATGACGTGATACAATCTCATGCACTGTACATGTTTTCTCTATTGGTTCATAACTTTAGGATATAATGACGTGATACAATCACATACATTGGACATGTTTTCTCTATTGGTTCATAACTTTAGGATATAATGACGTGATGCAATCAGGTATTACTCTTACTCTTCTCATTTATCTGAAATTCTATGGGCCGACAATCGATACCTTGATCATTCGGGCTCCTGTGTATGTTGAGGTTCTGTCAATGTTTCAGTGAAGAGTATGTTTCTCAGGGCTACTCGGCGAGGTCATTAGGCCCTGGAGTTTCAAGGACAAGAGGCAAGGTATACGCTCTCGACTCAAATGATCCTCTGATGACTTTGCTCCTTTCACTGTTTGTTGGTTCAAGCCGTTTTGATTGGGGAAAATATCTCCCGGCTCACAAGTGTCTGTTAGAAACACATATACATAGACAGTTTTTCATAGTATGGGTTAGAATAATTATGATATGCGTTTATTTATCTGATTAGCGGCTGGCAACACATTGTTGAATATCAAAATACTGAACTTAGAAAAAAAAAAAGAAGTTTTCAATGTCAAAACGTTTTGATAATTAGCGAAACAAAAAAGAATATCAGGTAAATACAAGATAATAATTCCTCTTGGGATTAAATAAACACTTCTCATTACATCGAAATCCCCGACGCCGCCCATGGTGTTACCCGCTCAGTTTTCAAACGCATTACTCCATTAATCACTGGCCCCGATGAGCAAATAAACACCAGCGCTGTTTCCATTAAGCCGTAAGCCGATGTCGTCATGCGGCTTGCACGTGATTTTCCACTTAAACGTTTTTTGTTGTTTTTTTAAAATTATTATTTAAAAAAATAATATTTTAGCGTCTTTCTTTGCTTTATGCTATGACGACATAGTCGGATTATTTGCGTCACATGCACTTGGTTAACGAATGATCAGTTTTCCTGAGCTACGACAACGTTTCGAATGACTTAAGAGTCAGCGCTGTCAACACGCACGTCGTGTATGAGTAGTATGACTGACAAGTCAACTGCGCATCAAACAGTTGAAGACTAGCCGCCCCCCTCCACCCCCACAACCTAACAGCCAGAGGCCCATTCTGCAGATTAAAACCCTTACATTCGCCGAAATGAAAGACGTTAGCGATAAATGACGAAACGTATATTTTTATTTATTATTTTTTTTTTTACAAAACGCCACTCGTATCAAGGGTGCTTACTCATCCACGTCTTTCCCTTGATTATCCTCCCCCGGTCGGAATTTGCTCTATTTATTGACGCGATTTTGCTTGAGATCCCCATGTTATTTCTTCATATATCGGATGGGCGCATAAATCGAGTTAACGTTCCCAGCTGATTGAAAGAATGATCCAGCTAGACGCAAGGATTTCAACTTCTTTTTTAGTACTGATTTTTTTTATTTATATGAGCGAAATAGAAAGAAACAAATTTAATCAAAGTCAGCTCTATGTTTCTCTCTCTCTTTCCAAAGCGTCTTTTGGTTGCAGTTTACAGATAACTATGACGATAAAAACTGAGAAACACACGATTGGGAGCAAACTGAATGAAAACCAAAATATCAGTTTCCGTGCAACGTAAACAGCAAAAGCTATGAAACAGTTTAGAAAACTTCTAGTGTGTGTGTTCATAGTTTTGACATAAGGTATACGCAGTGGCGGCTTTAGGTAAGCGCGGGGCCTAGTGCCAGCAATGACCCGCGGGGCCAGAGTACTAGTAAAGATCGCTAAGCACCAGTATGCTATGGTATTTAAAAATATGAAATATCTTGATTATTGCGTAATTTTAATACCGCGTGTCACCTTTTTATTAAATTATTACAAGTTGTAACGGTGTAATGCTTTCAAAGACGTCTAGAGCTACGCTACGGAATTTGACCTTCAAAAAGGATTACAAGAGTGCCTCTTTCGTTTCTTTACAATCGTTTCCAGCACACGTTCTACCATCCACTCTTTGGTTCTACATGTATAGGCTATTAACCAGGACGAGACATGTTCAGGACCGAAACGCGGGGCCTACCTAAGCGCGGGGCCTGGGGCAGTCGCCCCAGTTGCCACCCTCAAACGCCGCTCCTGGGTATACGTTAGTTAATTTTATACGACCAGGTTGTTATCAACTATTACACTGCCACGCGTCCTCTGTACTGCTGTTATAAACTATTACAATCCCACGCGTTCTCAGGACTGCTATTGTAAACTATTACAATGCCACGCGTCCTCACCACTGCTGTTATAAACTATTACAATGCCACGCGTCCTCACCACTGCTGTTATAAACTATTAAAATCCCACGCGTTCTCAGGACTGCTATTGTAAACTATTACAATGCCACGCGTCCTCACCACTGCTGTTATAAACTATTACAATGCCACGCGTCCTCACCACTGCTGTTATAAACTATTACAATTCCACGCGACTCCCGTACTGCTGTTATGAACTATTACAATGTCACGCATACTGCTATGTTTGTCAACTATTAAAATGCCCCATGACGCTCTCCAAGTCATAATATTTGACATTTCTGAATAGATTTCAAAAATTTAATTGGAATAACTTTAGTCGTTTATTCTAAAAATAAAATTAAACTTGTATATTTTTTTTAATATTATTTTTTTTTTAAATTTGTTTTAAATAATAATTTTGAAGTAATTTTATCAGGAAATTGAAATTGATAAGGTTTTAAATAAAATGGCTAAAACATCCCTATTTTTATTAAATTATCTTTATCTTCTCATAAAGTCTTCTCCAACTTCTTAAGTGTAGTGTGGTAGTGATAACATCACTTAAGTGTAGTGTGGTAGTGTGTACATTGTACATCACTTAATAGTAGTGTGGTAGTGTGTACATTGTACATCACTTAAGTATAGTGTGGTTGTGTGTACATTGTACATCACTTAAGTATAGTGTGGTTGTGTGTACATTGTACATCACTTAAGTATAGTGTGGTAGTGTGTACATTGTACATCACTTAAGTATAGTGTGGTTGTGTGTACATTGTACATCACTTAAGTATAGTGTGGTTGTGTGTACATTGTACATCACTTAAGTATAGTGTGGTTGTGTGTACATTGTACATCACTTAAGTATAGTGTGGTTGTGTGTACATTGTACATCACTTAAGTATAGTGTGGTTGTGTGTACATTGTACATCACTTAAGTATAGTGTGGTTGTGTGTACATTGTACATCACTTAAGTATAGTGTGGTTGTGTGTACATTGTACATCACTTAAGTATAGTGTGGTTGTGTGTACATTGTANTAGAGGGAGGGCCCCTTATTAATTCCAAATGTTTTTTTACATTAAATATTAATCCACCGTCAAAGTATAGTGTGGTTGTGTGTACATTGTACATCACTTAAGTATAGTGTGGTTGTGTGTACATTGTACATCACTTAAGTATAGTGTGGTTGTGTGTACATTGTACGTCACTTAAGTATAGTGTGGTAGTGTGTACATTGTACGTCACTTAAGTGTTGTGTGGTAGTTTGTACATTGTACGTCACTTAAGTGTAGTGTGGTAGTTTGTACATCACTTAATGTAACACTGGTTTTTTTTGTCACATTTATTTATAAATATGTTTCTTACCCATCAGTAACGTTACAAATTGCTTGCTTGTGGCCCATAAGGACATTATTTTCTTTTCAAAATAACAAAATGTTTTTAAGGTTGTCTGTATGACACATATCGTCAAAAGTTTATGTACTGCATACAGTGGCGGCGTTAGGTAAGCGCGGGGCCTAGTGCCAGCAATGACCCCGCGGGGCCAGAGTACTAGTAAAGATCGCTAAGCACCAGTATGCTTTGGTATTTAAAAATATGAAATCTCTTGATTATTGTGTAATTTTAATACCGCGTGTCACCTTTTTATTAAATTATTACAAGTTCATTATTTTCTCTGGTCTATAAACAACGGTTTATAAAGGGGATTGGCTGAATGGTACATCTGACCTATTTTCCGCTAACGTTGTAATGCTTTCAAAGACGCCTAGAGCTACGCTACGGAATTTGACCTTCAAAAAGGATTACAAGAGTGCCTCTTTCGTTTCTTTACAATCGTTTCCAGCATACGTTCTACCATCGACTCTTTAGTTCTACATGTATAGGCTATTAACCAGGACGAGACATGTTCAGGCCTGAAACGCGGGGCCTGCCTAAGCGCGGGGCCTGGGGCAGTCGCCCCAGTTGCCACCCTCAAACGCCGCTCCTGCCTACATACGGCTACAACTCTGTTGTCTATGTCTAAGACCGTCAAGTGGGTCAACATGAGCGTAACATATTCAGTTGATATCATTTATCTCTCAATGTCCAACTAAACCATGCAGTTAATTTCAAACATTTCAAACATTTTATGTCGCGGTTAGTCTTATCTTTATTCAAATGACATCCCAGTTTTATAACATTAAATAATTGCAACATCTCGTTTTGTTTCGTGCTGAATTCAGTGTATAATTTCTACTACGAAATAATCTTCTGTCTAGAAGGTGCGTCTGTAACAGACAAGGTAAGATAAGATAAGATAAGATAAGATACGATAAGATACGATAAGATATGACTTCAATGTTTTTGAGCGGTACAAGAGCATTGGAAATAGAAATAAATTGGTAAAAAATAGTTACGTGTGGAGTTTCGAATTAACTTCTTTTCACATAGGAAGCAATCCCTCAGAAAGTTTGCTCTTAAGATGTAAGTAAGCACAAGTTGGGACCATTGTTACTTTACCGAACAGATTATTCAATATCGTACACTGTGTAGATCTATATTAATCATCTACAGAATTCTGAGTGGTATTTGAAAACTCAAAAAAAAAAAAAAATTTTAAAATACAAATAATGATTATAAACAAATAATTCACTTCTGCTTCTAGCAAACCGGACGTTACATTTTCTGTGACGAATGGCATTCCGCAATACGTAGATTACAAAATCAGCAGTTTTTGTTCTTGCATGGACCATACACACTTGGATTGTACAAGATAAATACATTACCAGTATGACTTTTTTCTCTTTTCTTTTTTTTAAAAAACTGCTTTTGAAATATACCAATCACTAATACTACATGCTTTGAGAACCGTTCCAGTTTGCACAAGTCATTTAACCGACGTTTCTGATATTTAATTTCTGAAAATCGAAGTTCTACAGTATTTGTTTCTTTAATTAGCGATGAAATGGATAGCGGGAGACGCGTGATGTCTAGGCGATGTAGTTTAATAGAAGTCCACGCGCTGAAACTTAATAGCTTGTTAAAGAAATATCAGCAACCTGATAGGTAAAGCGTGTATTTATTCGATGACCATTCTTCAATGACGCCTACCAGTGTTACTCGTCTCACACTGACCCGAGGACCAACCTCCATTCAATAAGTGTCAATGGTTGATTTCATCATCTAATCTAAGTGGTAAAAGGGGCTTGTACTTGGTTGAGAGATAAAGTGCTTCAGTCACAGAGATTGAGATCCGTTGCGGTGTCTTCGGGGAAAATAACTATTTTTTAAAAATCTTGTACCTGGAAAAAAATGTGCCCTAAGATTTTGGTAGCTGCATTGATATTGTAATTTATGTATAACGAAATCTTTTATATTTAGGGGGTAATTTGTGGGCAGCTACAATCGCTGCATGACTTGGTGACGGTGGCGTAGCTATGGGGGTGAAGGGGGTCCAAATTTGAAAGTCCCCACTAGAGGGAGGGCCCCTTATTAATTCCAAATGTTTTTTTACATTAAATATTAATCCACCGTCATGTATGTGGGGCCCCCCAAAGAGATTAGGCTCCCCTGGGCACCCAAAACCCTACAAATTCCTATCTACGCCACTACGTGGTGACCTATAGGTTTGTGGAAGTGTGTTGCTATATAGAATAATGTAATAAAATCTAGTGGCCTGGAAAAAAATGATGCATGCACTTTCAGGCATATATGTTGCCACATAAATGCGTTAAGATATTTGTTACCTTAAAGTGGAGATGGTATGCGAGTAGCATAAACTATTTGGAAATAGAATACAGCCTCATAGATGTGGAGCTAAGTTGGGTAGTACCGGGAATATATACTCATGTGGAGATATGATAATAATAGCCTCAGAGATGTAGTCCCTTTTTTTTAGTTAGCCTCGGAGATGTGGTTCTAGTTAGAGATAGCCGTAAAGTGCTATGAGCCCAGTTTCTTACTGGTATACAGCGCTATTTAAGTTATTAAATTTATTTATTATTATTAAATAAGTGGCCCTATGTTGGGGGAACCTCAAAGATGTAGCATTTTTTGCTGAGGTAGTCTCGGAGATAGACCCCTATGTGAAGGTAGCCACACAGATTAAGTGAAGGTAGCCACACAGATGTGGCACACTAATGGATAACCTCAGTGATAGCGAGAAGTTTTACGACAACTTTAGCCAGTTAGGGAGGACTCTCATTAAAAAAATAATAACGCCTACATAAAATGATATTATATTCATCTTGTCCTTCAAGAGTATTAATTACACATGAAATTTTTGAATAAGCATTGCTCTAATGAAACCACAGAAATACCGCATAAAAATAAAATACCGGATACTTTTTCTTAAAGTGAAAAAGTTGAAGAAAAAAAAACTACTTCATATTTCAATAATTATGAACTTAGAGCTAAAAAAAGATTTATTGAGGGGGGCGAGGGTGGGTGTGGAACGATGTTCTTTTCATCAATCACTGGGTCTAACTTTTGAAGATTGACAAGCGTTTTTTGGCAGCCGAATAATAAGGTCTTTAATCTAGTGGGTACGGGCTGGAGATTCGGGTCATTGGTGGATCTGATCTCTTGCTGTCTGGGGCAAACCTGTACGAGCGCTGGTCATGAAACCGGTACGAGCGCTGGTCACCTCGTCTTTTAGAGATTCGCTGGCGAGATGGATTCGTTCTGCTTGTGGGGAGGGGGTGGGCTGTTGGGGGAGGTGGACGGCTGGATATACTTTCATATTGGGGCAAAGGGAAGTAGGACTCAGTCACGTGTTTCTTGATGTTTTCATGCACGTGAGTTTGAAAAGAAAAGGAAAAACTTATTTCCCTAAATGCATTTTTAAAACATTTTAAATTTTATTTTATGAATAAAAAAAAATTCATTTATTTCGGTTTTATGTTGCTATTTATTTAGTTTGTGCAGTTTTTTCACTACATTTGTTGTTTTAGCCTTTTATTATAGCAAATTATAGTAAAATTGAAATTTAAAAATAAATAATTACTTTTTTACAGCTCCAATTTTGATAATAAGAAACACATATAGTTTTGCAGTTTGTGCGGAAATTAAATATTATTTAATAGAATAATCGTTACAACAATTTAAATTGATTAAAATTAATTTGATCGATAAAAATTAAAATTAAATTTAAGGGGAAAAAAAGAAATAATTGTTCTCAATTTAATGAATTATGTTATATTTTTTGTTACTTACACTCTATTATTATTTATTTAGACGTGCATGCCTCAACAAATTGTTTCTCTTCCATTTCTCTTGAATGGCAGAACAAATTTGCTGTGCTACGTCCCAAGATTTGGAAGCCATG
This sequence comes from Radix auricularia, assembly GCA_002072015.1. Lineage (NCBI taxonomy): Eukaryota > Metazoa > Mollusca > Gastropoda > Lymnaeidae > Radix > Radix auricularia. Next base: position 190,935 of record MUZC01004503.1, on the reverse strand, counting down.
GAGTAACTGCGACCTAACCGATTTCGCGAAATAATGAATCGTGACTTAATGGGATCTCTATATGCGTTATATAAACTATAATTAATCGAAGATTATTCTTTTAATTGATTAATTGTTAAATATTAATCGATCAAAAAATTAATCAGTATCAGCTGTAATATATATGTAATGCATAAGAATTTAAATGTATGTGTGTATGTGTGTGTGGGTGGTTGTGGATGTTGGTGTAGGTGTGTGTGCACCCATGTTTATAAGGTAAAAAACATGGTGAAAAGAGTGATTATGATATCTTAGAAAAAAATTCATAACTTTTGAAACACTTGGGATAAAAAGATAATATTTATGTTTTTGTTAATCATAAAACAATTTCTTTACAGCACTATTACTTTTATATTTTTTAAAATTAATTTGAAAATTCCATACAAGTGCCTAAACTTTAATGCGTTATTTAAACTAATTTTTATTGCTAACAATGTTTTACAAATTTAAAAAGATAATAATTGTAATTGTAATCAGTTTTCAAACATAATATTTTTTTACACTCATTGGACTTTTATGAAACATGCCTTGAAATAACACTTGAGAAATGAGACTTGGCAATATTTCTCATTGTTAATATGCAGTTGTTTTTTTCCCGTCGTATACATAACTTTGATTTAATTGTTTGTGTTGCTTTAAAAAAAAACAAAATGTAGTTCAGAATATTGCTATGTTTTTTTATATGTATTTAGGCCAGGTGAAATAACTCAATAAACAAAATATGTCAATTGCCTGTTTTTGTTACTTCCCGTGAAATTTTCAGTTTAATGACGTCATACATCTTATTTTTAGCTTTAATCAAAATTATCGATTAATTATTCGGTAATTTTTCTAAGGTTAACGATTAAATTTAAATTAATCCATAACAGCCAACTTTTAACCCATCCTTTCTTTTTATTTCATCTTCAGCAAAATGTAGCGGCAAATGGCGAATACACGCATGCCTCGGTGGTGAGTAAATTATTGTGTGTAGGTATGTGTCCGTCTGTGTTTGTATGTGTTTAATGAATCTTGTAAATAACGGCACTAATTCTAATGACACAACTAATTGTTTGTGTATTGTTTAGACATCCTGAGGACAGTTACTCAACGCAGTGGCTTATTTTCTGAGGCATAACTTGTTCGTCTGCCCTATAAGAATACGTCCTATTAAATTCTCTTAATTGAGTGTAATCTAAAAATGTTCAAATTTATGACTAGATATTATTACATACAATAAGGAAGCAAGCCGATCCACTACTGGAGTGATCTTGAACCTAGAGCACCGCCCGACACCGTCATATCACAAGAGACATCTCTAAGATTTTATCTTTTATGGAAAATTAAATAATAAAATGTTCGAAACAATACGCTTTTATTGCCAAGTTGGGACATCAAATAATAGATCTATGTCATTTCCTGGCATTAAAAAAACAAACAACAGCAAACAAAAACAGATCTTTTCGGGTCAGACAAGAACGTCAGGAAAAAATCTAGTGCTAGATTATTACGGATGTGCGCGCAAGGCATCTGAGACTTGTTAAAAAAGAAATTGAGATATTTTTTACGGATTTAATCAAACTATTGTTTATAAATTCTATTTATTTTATAACTATGTCAAAAAAATAATAATAATAAGTTCATGGCTACATGATATAAAAAGAGCATGATATTTTTATGAAATGAAAATACTTGAAGTTATTCATAGTCGTTGTCCCCCCCCCCTTCTCTCTCTCTCTCTCTCTATCTCTATCTATCCGATCCATCTTAATTAATTTTTTTAAAATCCGTATTTCAATTACAAATTTATCAACGTTATATAAATTGATTTTTAAATTACGTAAATATTATCACATCGCCATTTTTTTAAAATATGATCAATTACTTCACTGAATCAAACTGAAAAAAAAATAGAACTTTTACTATTTTACTATTCTACGGCTCCAGACTCTATGTTATGCACGTGTTCTATTTCTAATTCTCAGCAATACAACATGTCCTTGTCCTTATATACCTTTTTCTAAGCTTTACTGCCTGTTCTTATTCTTTAACTACGGCTCAGATTTACCGGCTTATCTCGGCCTATAACTGCTTGTCATCCTTAAAACCTACTCTTGTCCTATATTTACGTCCCAGCTTTACAACATGCTCATGTTCTATATTTAGTCCCAGCTTTACAACCTGCTCTTGTCCTATATTAACATCCCAGCTTTACAGCCTGCTCTTGTCCTATATTTACGTCCCAGCCTTACAAAATGCTCATGTTCTATATTTACATACCATCTTTACAACCTGCTCTTGTCCTATATTTACGTTTCAGCTTTACAACCTGCTCTTGTCCAATATTTACGTCCCAGCTTTACAACCTGCTCTTGTCCTATATTTACGTCCCAGCTTTACAACCTGCTCTTGTCCTATATTTACGTCCCAGCTTTACAACATGCTCATGTTCTATATTTACGTACCATCTTTACAACCCGCTCTTGTCCTATATTTACATCCCAGCTTTACAACCTGCTCTTGTCCTATATTTACATCCCAGCTTTACAACCTGCTCTTGTCCTATATTTACATACCATCTTTACAATCTGCTCTTGTCCTATATTTACGTTTCAGCTTTACAACCTGCTCTTGTCCAATATTTACGTCCCAGCTTTACAACCTGCTCTTGTCCTATATTTACATCCCAGCTTTACAACCTGCTCTTGTCCTATATCTACTTCCATATCTACAACAAGCCCGTCGTTTCACCCATTAAAACTCCAGTTTCCCGAGAGCCTAAACTCTAATATTAGTTCGCCTCTAATCCCTGTGTTGACCCCAATGATTACCCACGAGCATGAAATGATTCCACGAAATGATGAGGCAGGCACTAAGTCGGTCATAAAGTGTGCTATTAGGTGCGGATGGGTGCGCAAAGCAGTGGATAAGCGCAACGGTGTGCACGTAAATATTATTATTATTAATGGTTTGTTGTAAAATTTGAAGGTGTTTTTT
>MUZC01004503.1:170000-186641 GCA_002072015.1 Radix auricularia | reverse complement strand
GAGGGATGGATGGATGGATGGATGGATGGATGGATAGATGGATGGATGGATGGATGGATGGATGGATGGATGGATGGATGGATGACTATATGACTATATGACTATATGCGTACATACCCACAGGTCATAAGCATGTTTGTCTCACAGAAAAAGTCAAAATGTATTCATCGTTGACATCAAATAGCTTCCAATTCATCAAATTATAAGAAAGTGCCCCCCCCCCCTGGGCATGTAGAATGCCATCGGTCGGATCAATTAAACGGAATCACTCTCGCATCTCGATGATCTTTTAATAATCTCGACCTTTCGCTCGCGCTGTGATGTTCGAGTAAACCACGAGTTGCTGTAGCAATGCAAGGTTTTGCCCAATAACGGTAATGAAGCCTAAGCACTCGCCCGAAAGACGGCGCGTACACAATGAAGGTATTGTGCACAAATAATAGTCTTGACATTCAACCCAATACAATGTCATCTTTCTGCTTCGCGTTGAGTTAAAGATTACATTAACCCCTCCCCTCCCCCNCCAGTTGTTTACGTCGTAACAGAAGAATACAATAAAGAATCTTCATCACAGTTGAAAAATTTGAATATGGTTGCTCTTGGTGAATCTTACCTTTACTATTTTAATTTTTTGTATATATTTAAGGGATCTTCGTGAATTGTTTTCTCTTTTTTTTTTCGCTTAATTTCTGTTGTTTTCGACAAAAATAACAAAGCAGATTTTTAAAAAAAAATTAATAAGTTTATAAAAATATGAATAGCCTTTTTTTTATTTTTAAATTTAATTGGTCCTATTATTTTTTTCCTTTGATGTTGTATATAAAGTGTAGGGCTGCGGAAATTAACGATTAATTTCTCGATTAATCAATAAAATATTTTATCGATTAAAATGACTTTAATCGATAAAATAGCGATTAAGATGAAATATCGCGTCTTAAACAAATTTTCCGATTAATTAATAAATGATTAATAATTAATAATAGTTTGTTTTTTTACGAACAAACTTCTCCATCGTAAAAAAAAGAAAGATTTTTAAAGTGTAAACATTAAAATAAACTGTTTTTTTAAGGAAAATGATATGAAAAATTAAACATTGTTTTTACTTAATTAACAATAACAAAATTGAAATTCATTGGCATATTATTATTTTGAACTACTTATATTTAAATCAAAAAATGTCAATTGCATGTTTTTTTTTACTTCCCTTGAAATTTTAAGTTTGACGACGTCATGCATATTATTTTTAGCTTTAACCAAAATTATCGATTAATTATTTGGTAATTTTTCAAAAGTTAACGATTAAATTTTAATTAATCGATAACAGCCCTATTATAAACTGAATTGTCTTTAAAAATATGTTTATTCTTCATTCGTAATGAAATGAATTAATGATATATAATATTCAAGTAAATCTTTTTTCCCCTGATCTTCCTTAGCCACTAAAAATAAACATAAAACGTGTCATTCCCCTAGATAAGCCTATTCGTAGCGCCGGAATTGATTGGTTTAGGAACACTTGCGTTTGTTTGAACGTGCGCCCAACGGGTCGGGTCCTAGATCTAAACTTCCAGCCCCACCCCCCACCCCCTTTTTTTTCCTAACGTGGAAAACAAGGAAAAGTCTGAAATTTTCCGAAAAACGATACCTATTAATAAATAAAATATGTTCCGCCCTTGTTGTCCGGTGTTGCAAAACAACCGGGGGGATCTATTTCGTCCACGTGCGCCTGTAGAAGACTGGAGTTTCGTTGTCGTACTTTGACACTGGCAATAGTTGGTGATCGTGTGGTAAGAATTAAGATGAAGAAGAAAGGGGGGGGGGAGGAAGGTGCACATTGGCTGTGATCTTAGATCAAGAAAATAAGTATTTGTTTGTTACAAAAAAGTATCAATTTCTGGCTATTTAGAATTATAGATGTGGAAACTTACATTACATGTACTATTTTAGCAGTGGTGCCCTCATTTAATTTGGAAATACAACACAAAGATAACTTAATACACTCCTCAGATAGGCATAAGGATAAAAGCACCTTCTTTATTCCATATGCAAGAACAAACACATACACATTTTCGTTCTTCCCGTCCGAAATTCGGGCGTGGCATGTGTTGCCTGAAGAAACCAGAAAAGCCAACACTTTATCAACATTTAAACATCTATTAAGAATGCAGGGCTAGTCACAAACGATAGATAAGCGTAGAATGCAACAATCTTTTGTATAGAAGTAGCGTCTGTAACAGATAAGACAAGATAAGATAAAATAAGCCGTGTATCCTACTTCAATCTTCCAAGCGCTTTAGACTGCAATCATATTTTAAAAATAAGCTTTACCTGTGCCGTATTTATTCGCGACGCTTTTTTTTTTTTATTTTTATCACACTTGATGTTTATGTCTGTCTCAAAGCTTTTTCTATCACCCTCGGATAACTATAGTGGTCCTCGCCGACCCGACAGACGAACACACAGATTATTTGAGTGTGAAATATTATAGGTCATTACCTTTAACTAAGGTCTGTATATCTGTTTTTCGTTACTACAAATCTCGCGAAGTAGAATTAAAACAGTTTAGACATGTATTGTTACTTTGTGGGGGGGGGGGGGGGAAGAATCAGCAAAGAAAGCGCCTGGACAATGCCCTCAAATATTTCAGGCAAATTCTTTTCGCCCTAAAGTTAATGCAAACCATTTTAGCTAGATATCATTGGACAAAATAGTTTAGTTAAAATAAGTTCAGGCATGAGTTCAATGAGTCTAAACCTTCAGTCAAACTGATGAGTCTAAACCTTCAGTCAAACTAATGAATCTAAACCTTCAGTCAAACTAATGAGTCTAAACCTTCAGTCAAACTAATGGGTCTAAACCTTCAGTCAAACTAATGAGTCTAAACCTTCAGTCAAACTAATGGGTCTAAACCTTCAGTCAAACTGATGAGTCTAAACCTTCAGTCAAACTAATGAATCTAAACCTTCAGTCAAACTAATGATTCTAAGTCATCTGTCAAAGTAATGAATCTATTATAAAAAAAATAATAATAATAAAATAAAATTTTAAAAATTTATTTAAAAAAAAAACCCAGGCGAACTGAAGAAACAAACATAGTCCACAGGACCAAAGAAAAGCAATAAGTTCAAAAGTTGGGGCAAATGTCCAAATGTTCAGGCAAACCACCGAGTTCGAACGTTCTTGCAGAGCAATGATTTTAAACGTTCATGCCAGCTCAAGGGTTTAAAACATTAATTGAAAACCGCCGAATTCAAACATTCAGACAAACCATTCAATCTGAGCCATCACTATGCGAACTCAGCTCTAATCTATTTTAAGTAATACTTCCCACACAAATTTCCAACTGTTTTTTCCCCATCAACTGTACTGGCACGTACGTTTGTGATGTACTTGGTTCAAGTCAATGAGTCTTACTGTCTTATGTTCTAGAATCTTCTGATGACAACACGACAGCCTGGGTTTGATTGGCCGAGTCATAGCGCTCTCTTTGTTTTCATCAAAAGCAAAATGATCAAATTTGACATTTCCTGCTTTCGCGTGGAAACAGACTACGGTTGTTTAGGAAAAAAAGTAAGGTGGGGATGGGGGAGGCGGTAATCATCATCTGGGTAATGAAGCTAATCATTGCGGGTGGGTCGGGGGTGTTGATAGTAAGCTATGAAGGATAATCTCAGTGTTGATAAATAATGGCCGCGTGGTTGGGGGCGGGGTTTGTGTGCATTGATGAGTAAATGCTACCGGGGTGGGGTATGGTGTGCAGTTAGGGGGTGGGGTATGGTGTGCGGGTGGGGGTTGGGTATTGGGTGCAGGTAGGGGGTGGGTATGGTGTGCAGGTAGGGGTGGGGTATGGTGTGCGGGTAGGGGGAGGAAGGAGAGCGGGAATGAGAGGAAGGAAAGGGAGAACGGTTGAAGGTGTCGTGAAATGTCTGGAGTAATATGACGGTGATCAGGTGGAAAGGAATATGAGGACATCTGATGGAAGGCGGGGTATGGTGGGACGCGCTAGAGTTACCAGTGTCAAGAAGATATGTTACAAGTATAGAGTTGTAGGTACCAGGCTACTATGGATATGTTACAAGTATAGAGTTGTAGGTACCAGGCTACTATGGATATGTTACAAGTATAGAGTTGTAGGTACCAGGTTACTATGGATATGTTACAAGTTTTGAGTTGTAGGTACCAGGCTACTATGGATATGTTACAAGTATCGAGTTGTAGGTACCAGGCTACTATGGATATGTTACAAGTATCGAGTTGTAGGTGACAGGCTACTATGGACATGTTACAAGTATAGAGTTGTAGGTACAAGGCTACTATGGACATGTTACAAGTATCGAGTTGTAGGTAACAGACTACCATGGAGATGTTACAGGTATCGGGGTATAAGGTTACAAAATGTATTTGATATCATATAAAACCATGAGATCTTTTGATAGGATATGATATACTAATAATTAGTCACATAACTTACATGGGTAGGGATGGGGGGCATCTAATTTGATTTTCTATACATATCAGAAGCGCACTTCCTATGAACGGCGAACTATCCTTATTTCAGGAAAGTTATATCGTTGTGTTTCTTGAAAAGATTGGTACGGGCATTTCCCCGGTAAAATATATATCTAAGAAACTGCTATTAGCGCGGTTGTCATAGACCCGGACAAAATAAATGTATAACTAGAAAATTACCATTTATGTTATTACATGTTATTAACAAGGTTTGTGTCCATTCAAGCCTAAGCACCGCCTTGTAGTGATTATCTCCCGTCAATATTCTTAGCACTCCCAGCTGTTATTTCCCCTTCGCGCTTGTATAAAAAAACATAGCATCTCTTAATTGGTAATGAGCAGTTTCGCACATACACACACAAAATGTTAGTTTGACCAACTCCACATAAGAATGTTACATAAACCTTTACATATATAAATATTTTAAAATCTTTGACTTAGATGATGTTGCTCTGAATGGATCAAATGTTGTCAGTACCTATATACATAGTCATAAGTTGTCGATATGAAAAAATTTCTTACAGTATATTTTTGGGATATGGGGCCATAACAGTGTTATAACTTACCAATAATAGGTGAAAGACGATTAAAGCCAGGTGTAACAATATAACAAATCAACATGTCCACCGCTAGTTAAACATTGCAGTGAATACAGGATTTTTAATCTAAGTTATAATATTGATGAACAAACAATTTAAATGATGAGAATAGTTTTTATAAATAAATATTTCTATATATAAATATTAGATTAGGATTGTTAACGATAAATTAAAATTTAATCGTGAACTTTTGAAAAATTAACCCTTAATTAATCATTAATATTGATTAACGCTAAAAATTAAAACTTATGATGTCATAAGTCACGCTTATTAAATGTTCTTGTTGAAAATCTAAATAACATTGGAATGTCTCCTACATATGTAATATTCTCACAAAGTACGCAAAAGATAAGTGTGTTGACATTATTTGGTTCAAGCTTTGAGCGGTTCTTATTTACACTATAACCAGTCGAGCTCAACAATCATTCACATGGAACTGAGGTAACTCTTCTGCACAAAACGGTCTTGGCAAGGCTGGCATAATCGGATATCGGTGTTCATTAAGTTTCCGCCATTGTAGAGGGTTAATGGATTCAGTAACTTTCAGTAACTTTCATCTCCATTTTGTAACATATAATGCCTTAGAAGAACTGTCGTCATTTTCTGTCTCTGAGTCAGACTCCATTACTGTAATTAGCTTAATACGGTTTTTTATTGTGTTTGATAATTAGTGCCATAGTTAGAAGCATAGTGGGCAAACATTTTCAATATTTTGAACATTCCCGTCAGTCAATAGTTTAAAACAAAATTTTTTGTGTAGTCGTCAGGAAATTTGATATTTTTTATCGGCTGATATTTTTTATTTATTTATTTAATTTTTGACTTCCGATAATTTGTATGTAATGGGTCGATTAATCGTTAAAAATTATTTAATCGTCAAAATTCTTTTTTACGATTAATAGAGAGATTAATCGTTAATTTCCGCCACAATTTTTTTACATACATATAATTTGATGACATACTTGATAGTGCGGCCTGACTTTGACTAATGATTTCGATTAATCTGATGACAATTTGATGCTTTAGTCTTTAGTAGCCAATTACATCAAATATGTGATAATCCGATGTTGGAATACTATTAATTTTAATTTTTAAATATATGTATCTGTTCCCCCATACACTCAAATTTGCATTACGGCGGTTCTTAAGAGCGGTGATTTATAGAGAGTTGATAAATAGGTGTTATCCGAAGTGTTTTCTCTAAAATTTTACCGTAATCTCCTCTTACACACTCTATCTTTCGTGTTTTTTTTTTTACAAACACACATGCACCTTTATCTCTTTCATTTCTCATTTCAATTTCTCCGTCTTCTTTTATTTCAAAATATATTTCTGTCTCTCTTTGACATCATTGTGTAATCGAAGGAAACTATCGCCCCGATAGACTATCGTATTGTGTCATTCCTATTATAACCGATTCTGTGTTCAGCCAGCTCTCAGTATCATCCAATCATAACCAAAAATCTGAAAACTTCCTGTGCGAAGATACAAATAAACAGATGTTACTAATATAAATACAACTTAACTTATTCAAAAAACTTATATTCTAATTATATTGTTTGTTTGATTGTTTTTTATCATGTTTTTTTTTTGTTGTTGTTGCTGTTGTTTGACAGCTCCTTTTTTAACTTCTTTTAGTTGTATAACGATTGTCTTGTGTGTTTAGTTTTAACTATCACGTTGTGTTCACAGAAGATGCACCAATAGTTCCAAGACCATTTATCCTCCTCAAGGGACTTAATTTACCCCCGTGTTTTGCTCCCCCATTAATAATAACTGCCTCCCTCATGCTGGGCCCACCGATTCATCCCGCTCGACTACTTGCCCGACTAAAAGACGAGGTGTCAGTAGCCGCACGGTGCCGCAGTAAACATTCAAGTGCGCCGTAAGAGGTCTCCGGGGATACGTGTGGCGACTAAAACAGGGCCTCACAGCGGTACTTGGATGAATGATCGAGGTTAGATGTAAAGTGCTGGCACCAAAACTGGTTACTTTATGGCTGTTTCTATACAGCACCACCAGAGGTGAAGGGGCGCGGTGGTCGGGCCGCAGCGTGCTTGGTCAAGAGAGGGTGTTGTTCACGAGGCTGAAGGGCATCTCTGAGTCCACCCAGCTCCGAATGGGTACCCGATATCTGTTGGGGAATTGAAGGAGGTTGTTCATTGTGCTAGCCACGCAATCCCCTCATATGCCGTGGCTATGGAAACTTGTGAACGTTTCTTCACTTGGCCCATAGTCCAGCGTGGTCTGAAAAGGGGAGTTAACTCTTTTTGCCCTATAGTCCAGCGTGGTCTGAAAGGGGGAGTTAACTCGTTTTGCCCCATAGTCCAGCGTGGTCTGAAAAGAGGAGTTAACTCTTTTTGCCCTATAGTCCAGCGTGGTCTGAAAGGGGGAGTTAACTCTTTTTGCCCCATAGTCCAGCGTGGTCTGAAAAGAGGAGTTAACTCTTTTTGCCCTATAGTCCAGCGTGGTCTGAAAGGGGGGGTTAACTCTTACCATTAATGATTACTCCATGCCTATATCTATGAAGCACCACCACAGTTTCAATACAGCACCATCAATGGTTACTTCACGCTTGTATCTAAACAGCACCACCATGGTTTCTAAGCACCACCACTGTTTGCTTCGAGCATGCATCAAAGCATTACCACTTCTCTTCATGTAAAAAGAAAGTACACGTTGTTGTGAATTTTAGCTTGAGTTTGTTTTAAAATTTGATTTAACATACATTTTCTTGAGAACATTCATAGTATATAGCTTCGTACATACTCCTCGGCAGTGTGCTCAGTATGTCTGGATGATCAGATGAAGACATAATATCCCGAATAAACATTGCTAGACAGACATTTCAATAACTAAAACCTGTTTGGAAATCATCCTACATCTATATCCAAACTAAAACAAGAATGTTAGATTCCAACATCAAAGTAGTTTTATATAATAGGTTTAGATTCCAACATCAATGTAGTTTTATATAATAGATTAGATTCCAACATTAAAGTAGTTTTATATAATAGGTTAGATTCCAACATCAAAGTAGTTTTATATAATAGGTTAGATTCCAACATTAAAGTAGTTTTATATAATAGATTAGATTCCAACATCAAAGTAGTTTTATATAATAGGTTAGATTCCAACATCAAAGTAGTTTTATAATAGGTCACAAAACATGGAGAACAACAGAATGTACTAATAAAAGATTGCGGACACTTACCAACAGATGTCTGAGAAACACATTAAAAACTCCAAGCTATAAAAAGGAGAAGTGTCGACAAGTAAACAACCGAAAAGCAAATGCCAATGTGAGAATGGAGATAGATCGGACACAACCCCAGGCGCGACAACAGCAATAAAGCAAGACATGCACTAGGATGGAACCCAGAGGGCAAACGGCGACAAGACGGCACAAGTTGACAAGGAGACATAGTTTGAAGTATTGAGAGTAGAAAAGAGATTTGAGTGCTGGGAAGAGATGTGCTCAGTGGGGCCTTTTGCTCCAAAGGGATCTTAAAGGAAAAATGATGAAATGATGATCTTCAATACATTAACACTCTAGGTGCGGGGTAAGAAAAGAAATGTTTGTGTGTGTGTGTGGAAGGGGGGGGAAGAGTTTGCGTTTTATCTGTGGAACGTGAGGGCACTAAAATATATGTTGTTACTAGGGCTGTTATCGAATAATTTAAATTTAATCCTTAACTTTTGAAAAATTACCGAATAATTAATCGATAATTTTGGTTAAACAAAAAATAAGATGTATAACGTCATTAAACTGAAAATTTCAATGGAAGTAACAAAAAATAGGCAATTAACATTTTTTAAATTTAAATATAAGTAGTTCAATATAATGTCAATGAATTAAAATTTTATTATTGTTAATTAAGTAAAAACAATGTTTAATTTTTTATATCATTTTCCTAATAAAAAGAGCTTATTTTAAAGTTACACTTTAAAAATTATTTTTTTTTTATGGAGAAGTTTGTACGTAAAAAAAACAAACTATTATTAAGTTTAAAACATTTTCTTTCAATTTAATAGTCGTTGTCTACAGTAAAATACTTTCAATCGATAACAATTTTCAATTTCAATCAAGAAATTAATCATTAATTTCCGCAGCCCTAGTTGATATTAATAATACATTCATTATTTGTGTACCCCTCTACGTTAGTGATATTCCGTGTGATCGAAAATTGGTTCTAATTTTTAGCGCATTTTCGAGAAGTCGAATGCGCTATTGCACCCGTTTTGTCCGTCCGTCCGTCCGTCTGTCATCACCCTAGATCTCAGCATCCATAAGTCCTAGACCCATGATGTATATATGTTTTTTGTATGTCCTGACCTGCCATTTGTGCATCAACACTCAGTTACTCGATCCGTTAAAAAACCCCGTTAAAACTACCAAAAAACATTGCGAATCGAGAGATAACACTGGCGCAGGCAACGGCCGCCATTGCCGGAAGTCGAATAGCGTGCAAAAAGTATTAGTTTTTTTTTGTTTTGACATCATTAGAATATGTGTAAAAGTTTAGAGAGTTTTACGTCATCATTTGTGGTGACTTCAATCAAGATCTTAGCGGCTCAGGGGCAGAAATTGAAAACTTTTTCGAAACAAGCTTCAACATTCAACTACTTTCAACAAGATTGGCAACCACGATCTATAAAACAACAATTGACGGAGTATTTGGGCGATTAGCTGATTACAATTTAGAATGTTTCATTTATGAGTCCTATTTCAGTGACCACAAACCACTTGTAGTTAGATTAAAGAGAAAATAAAAAAATTTAAAATGTAAAGAAATGACTTTTAAATAAAAAAAATTTCAGGTATATTCATTACACAAGAAAATTCATAAATATATGTCTAAAATCTAAACACAATTACTGATAACTACATAATGCTGATATCTAACATAAGTACTGATACATAATACGAAAATGCGCTAACACGTCCTGAGTCCAAAAAGGGACCAGGCTTAACATGATTTTTTTTACTAACGTTCTTTGTCCAATTAACATGAACGTTTGCAAACAACCATGCTCTTAGCAGTGACAATAAAAATCTGCATGGCCGGTTAGTCAACAGGGACCTCCTACAATTACCTATAAGGATATCTAAGATACCTACGACCCTAGAATTACCTATGTGTGTATTTAAGTAACGACCCTGTAATTATCTGACAGATGTGCATATCTAAGTAACCCTTGACCCTGTAATGACGTATGTGGAACCCTAAGTAACTCATAACGACACTGTAATGACCTGACCTATATGGATATCTTAGTAACCTAAAACCCTCTAGTGATAGTATGGATATCTATGTAACCTAAAGTCATATCTATGTAACCTAAAGTCATATCGACATGCGTTTAAATGCACCGAAAGAAAGACAAAAATACTATTTTGAAAGTATACTTCTGCTTACAGTTACATTTTATTCGCTTCTTAAAAAACTTAATCGTGTACAGGTATGTTATGCTGTTTATTGCATCTTCCATAAATTCAAATGATGAAACATAAAAAAGTTTAACAAATGCACTTGGCAACAGAAGTAATTTCCAATCGCATTTCAACATCGATAGATGAGAAGTCAACGCCATTTGTACACGTCTTTCTAATGTTTTATTAGTGCGACCTTGTAAAAAAATGTGTTCCTTTCTTCATGACTTTGCCAACAATTTCATTTTTTCCTATGAAAAAAAAACAAAACAAAATTAATCTCGTTTCAAACAATAACTTCCGCCTGCACACAACAAACAAAATGAAACCTCGAGCTCAAACGTCAACTTCATTTAGGGATTTTCGCATCGGGCCTTTAGAAAAAAACAAACAAACGAACAAACATCGCGACCAGGGGCATTGATGTGCACGCACAAAGTCCACCAAAGTCATCGGCCCTGTCATTCATCAAAGATTTATGTCCCCTTTCTGCTCTGATGCCGGTAAGCCCATTGGTAAGAGAGGACACCAAGAGAGTGCATGGTAATGTGCTAATTGTTTCTAGATCCTCTTTAATGCCCCAACATGAAACCCTTAATGTTGTTGCGGGCTGCATCATTTATTTAGAGGGAATTCCAACACATGCTCAGTCTCTTTACAAAACAAAGTGATATATTTTAAAACACCAATAAACCCTAGGTTGAAATACTTTACCTTTATTATTAAAAGCCGTATTTTTTATATTTTTTTTTAAAATTCTCTGATTGTAGAACTTTTTTTCCACCCAATGTCAGTAATGCACTTCACGGATTGAAAAAAAAAAGAAATGTATTTATTTATTCTGACTTCAGTTTGTTGATTTAAACTTTTTTGTGTTCTAATGTTTTATTGCCATTGAACCAAAGTTGATGAAAGCCGGTGATTTCCATAACAACATTGAATCTCCTTTCCGGACACACCCCTCTCCATCTTTAATCATCTATTCTCTAATTTGAACGCCTGAGTTGAAAACGTCAAATGCACGAAGGCTTTTTGACTACGTCACGCCAGGGTGCGAACGGAAACAGTTATGCGCAGTAAAGCCCGGATGTTGTTGTTGAGCTCGTGCAGGGGAAAAAATTGAGTTTCCTGAATGCACGCCAAAATGCGCTCCGCTGCGGTGAATACAAGAGATGAACGATTTATCACTCATGAGGTACAATTAGTGTCGTCCATCAGTGGCGTTTGTGATTGGATCACGGGGAGTGAACAAAAGAAATCGTTTGTTTATGGTCATATAACAAATAATATGCAAAAAAACTTTGATGTTGTATTGTTTTTTCTTCTAAAAAAATTCTTGCCGTGGAGAGAGAAAGGGGTCAGCGAAGAGAAATGTAGGCGGGTTGGGGTGTGCGGTGTTTAATATAGAAAAAAAACATCGCAAAAAAAATCTGATTTGGGGATTGTGCTATTCTCGTTTCTAATTGGAATGTTGGACCTAGGTCGTAAACCAAACTCAAGTGACATTCCTAAAGACGCCGAAAACCTTTTCAGAATAGGGCGTTGGCCGAGCAGCTCTCCAAGTGCTCCGAAACCTGTTTGATTAATTTGATAAAGGGCTGTTGTCATGATAATTCTAGCATTCTCAAAGCGATCTATTGATCTTAATTATGTTTGTAAAAAATGTGTCAACTGCTTTTTAATTAGCTCTTTATTGTCTCTATATTCTCTTAAGGATTGGGGTAGCCTATTCCATAATTTCGGTGCAAGTGATTGGAAGGGAGCGCTCTCATAAGAACTTCCCTATGTGTGTATCAACACCGGAAACTTTAAGAAGAACTTTGAGTTATCGATGCATACTTTCAAATACTCTGTTGCAGATCATTCCATTGATTACAATGGAGTCTAAGTACCTCTTGAAATATAGCCATAAAAATGCATGCTTTCATTTCAAATTTGTGCTCTAAAATTTTTAAATAATTCCTTACATGTTATCTTTCATCCAATGATCTTTTAGATATGATCTTTTTTTTGGAACGGGATCACTCAGAAAGGTCGACCTTCTTCTTGTCAGTATTGCTGTCAGTAGCCGTACAGAGCACTATAAACTATTGCTGATTCACACAGAGCTTTTATGCATTGTATTTACGTTCATTGACAGAGTCACTCATTACGTATAACCAATCAAACAGCGCAGCACTTAATATTTACTATACATGAGTTTGGAGGACGAAAGCAGCCAATTTATGGGCTAAACAATGTATTCCTAGCCTAAATTTTGTATCCTGTTGACAAATAGTCTGTCCTTTCATCATTCAACTCCAGGCATTTAATATATTTTCTACACTTAAGTGCCTTCAACAGCTCATATATATATTAATATTAAGTCCTTAAATAATTTTTTGTGTTATGATAGTGATAGTAATTAAAAATATATTTTTTAAATAAAAATATTACACCATTGCTTATTCAACCACATAAGTCTTGTTTTTCCGATTGCTAGACCAGGGCTTCTTCAACACAATTTAGTCTTGTCTGACCAATTTTTAAACCAGTACTCGTTCTGCCCCATTAAGTGCTGTTTGACTACCAATCGTTGTATCCCTACACTTAACGTGTGCCATTGACTATGTTAAGCCAGCTGTAATTTCAGGTTACGGGAGGGGAGGCAGTTATCATTCCGTCGGCTTTTGTCCCATCGGGTGAATAGATCTCCAGGTCAACACGAGAACCGCTTTAGCACGTGACGTCATAAGCGGACCGTGTAGGCAACACCTGAAAAATAAATCATCCATGACGCTTGGGATGTGGGGAATGCTGCAGAGATGGGGACAGCTCAGGCCATGATACGCCATGGTGAGCTCGTGGGGGAGGACAGTGTGTGTTGGTTGGTCAACCGTGGAGCGGCGTGCAATCGACCGTGAATGGTAGATGTCATTAATGACATTACACTGAATAAACTTAAGTCAACGCTCGGAATGGAGAACAAGAACTGATTGCGCTAAGCGAGGGACATGCTAAATATTTTTGATTGTCGACCGCGTCCATGATGCCTTTAGAATGCGACTTTTGGGAAATAGAAATGTAGAATGGGGGGGGGGGGGACGTTTGAGGACATGACAATAGAGACTGTTTTAATTATCCGGATAGCAGCATTCTTGTTGTCGTTCTAGAATTGTTCTGATTCATCTAATGATTTCATTTTTATAAATTCTGTGATAGTCTACATCTTTTCTCTGATTTAATCGTAATGCTAGTTTTTATTTAATTTTTTTTTACACTGTTAAAATTTTCTTTGAGTAATAAGTTATCAAATTTTTTAGCATTGTTTTTACTCTCCAAAGTGTTAAACTAGTTTTCATTGATAATCTTATCTGATTTTAAAATGTTATTTTCTTTAAAAGTGTTTACTTATTTACAATCCAGTAGTCATCACAGTGCTGCACATACTATAACAAGGAATCAAGTAAATCATAGCCTAAAAATTGAAGGGGGGATTACTCCCATTGCGACCAGCCCATCCTCCCATCGACTTGACCTATCACAGCCCGAACCCTGCCCCTAACTGCCCCTTAACTGCCCCCTAACAATAACGTCCTCCATTCCCGTTTCTCGTGCTCCCTAAAAATTATAAACCTTTTAATGCTGCGTTTTTTCGAAATCATATTATAGAATCCGTTAAGTGCTGCCCTATTGTTGCCTGATCCCTGGATTCCCTTTACTGTGGGATCCCTAGATTCATTTTGTTGGCCACACCTAAAGCATAAGGACCTGTCTACCATATAGGATTCACACTTTAGAGCTCACGTATTATTATATGTATAATTATAGCTTGACAAGGGTAAAAGTGAAGAAAAGATTGAATAAAAAATATTTAGTCTCAATGAAAATAAAATCACAATTATTTAAAGTACGACCTGAAATGGTATGTAGCTGTGTAGTCGCCCACCACCCGCCCCATCCCCTCTGCCCCACATACACTTTTCATTACTCACAACATTTTTACGATTGGAATCCTGAAAATAAGTTCAAATAGCTCGAGGTTAACAGAGACGTTCGTCTGATTCATTCAAGTATAAAGTGAAGCATTTTTTTAAAAAAAATATTAAAAAATTAAAATAAAATAAAATTATATCACGGTTCGTAATTATTTTTAAAAGTCTTCATATACTTTGAAATTGTGACCTTCCTGTTGAAATAGAGACCTTTCTGCTCTATGCTATCATCTTGACTCTTTTACCTGATATCGGTTTAGAGTGCATACTGCATCCATTCTTTGAAATACCGCAGTTATTTCAGGAAAACTTACTTATTTCTACTTGCATTCATTGATCAATCAATGATCTAATGGTTCTTCGGCCGAATTATTACATTCTTAATTTTAAGCAATTACTTTAAGTTCTTCTTCCAAACGCAAGCACTTGGTAAAAATTTGCACTGCTAAAAATAAGGCATTGCCGCGACGTAACAAACTCAGAAAAGATCAATATTTAAAAGCACACAAAGTCTATGACATCAAATAGTTATCATGAGGACCTTTAATTTGAGCATTTCAAAGATAAAAAAAAGACAAAAGTATAAACTAAACGGACCGGTGAACCTCTGTAAAAATCACTCACCCAGATCATCGCGGTGCAGGTAACCTCAAATATTTATGGATAGCTACCACCAATACTACGCATCGGGGTTTTTTTTTTTTCGTGTAGACTACAACGTTCCACAAAATGAAAGCACTGATCATCTATATATAATTGATCACCTCCGTTATATGGTGAAAGTGTGGGGCGGGGGGAGGGGCATCCCCTAACGTCATTTAAACTTCAATAAATCTTCTTTTACCCTTTTGACCTTAATCTCTTTTCTTTTTTTTAAATTTAAATGTTTTATTAACTTTTAAAAACATCGAGCATTGTTAGCTCATAGGAAATTGCATTTTTATTGACGCGTCCAGTCAAGCCGCGCATGAAGACAAACGATTGGATGTTCGCCCTCGATAGAAAGCGACGGGAGGAAGGAAGAAGAAAAAGAACAACAACAACGAGAAACATGCAAATGATACAGCAGAACAATTTTTCGCGCTTTCTTCTTCGGCGTTTCGGACATCTCTGGAAGTAACATGTTTTCCACGCTTTAACGCAAGACAAAATGATGAGTTATGACCCTTATAATCAGAAGCCGGGAGTGGTTATCTTACTTTTCTATTTCTTAAAGTTTGAATGTTTTCTTGTACGATGTGTGCACTGTCTGGGATGTTCTAATCAAAGGAATATTTATGTTCCATGTTAAGGGGTAGCCGGACGTTTGCGTCATCTCACATTCTATGTTAAAATATTTGAACTTGTTCTTGGACGTGTTGGCATCAAGGCATGAGTGTTCTTATCAAGACGACTCACGTGTACACAGAAAAGTTAACTTATTGATATAAACTAACACTTTCTTTCCTAGACAACTGCTTATTTCTTAAGATAAAGTCTTTAATTACTTAACAATAGAGACACATTGGAAAGTGTATCAACTAAATCTATAGAATAATCAATTTGCAATTAGCCAAGTAACTTACCATACACTTCTTTTATTAACTCAGGATTATGCAATGCAGTTTTATGTAAAATAAAATACATGAATGTATATTAACTCTTAATTATACTTATTACAAATATTGTAGTGAATCTAAAGAAGTACGGAATTATCGCGCAGGCTCCGAAAATCCTGCCATGTTTACAAGCCCGGATGGCTGCAGCTCCGTCGGGATTTCACTTCAAAATTCCGGCCAAATCCGATTGGCGGGCAAATCCCTAATATATATATATATAGAATGGCTCTGGCAAATCCGGAATCCGGCCTTTTCGAAAATTCTCCTTCGGCTCCATTCAGAATTTACTTCATAAATCAGGTGTAATTCTGCTCCGTTCGGATTAAAAAAATAGAATCCGGTACAAACCTAGTACTTAAAATATTGATTTCAAAAATTGGTCCACTTAACATGGAGTTTCTATGACGGAGTTGTCACGGTTCTCGATATATCTATGTTATAGACATTTATATTATGGGCCTTGAGAAAAGTAAATCGTTAGTCTGGTGCTAGGGGGAAACCAAGACATTTGTCTGGTGTTGGGGGGG